>DF242325.1:27684-58034 GCA_000507305.1 Breviolum minutum Mf 1.05b.01 | reverse complement strand
AAGTACTGCACCTGCCACGAAAAGTGACACTTGAACTTCACCAAATACTGCGCCTACCACGAAAGTAACACTTGAACTTCACCAAGTACTGCACCTGCCACGAAAAGTGACACTTGAACTTCACCAAATACTGCGCCTACTACTCTACTTGACACTACTCTACTTGACTCTACTTGGCTCTACTCTCTACTTGACACTACTCTACTTGACACTACTCTACTTGACTTGACTCTACTCTACTTGACTCTTCTTGACTCTACTCTACTTGACTCTACTCTCTACTTGACACTACTCTACTTGACACTACTCTACTTGACTCTACTTGACTCTACTCTCTACTTGACACTACTCTACTTGACTTGACTCTACTCTACTTGACTCTTCTTGACTCTACTTGACTCTTCTTGACTCTACTCTACTTGACCCTTCCTTGACTCTACTCTACTTGACTTGACTCTACTCTACTTGACTCTTCTTGACTCTACTCTACTTGACTTGAGTCTACTCTACTTAACTTTACTGGGATGTCGTTCGTATATCGGAAGTTTCTCAGCTAAACTTCCTTTGACTAATACACAGTATAGATTTGTGAGTCAAATCTTTGATATGTGATGTGATGAGGAGAAAAGTCTTCACTGGCCATGCCCGCTGACCCTTTCTTGCTCACCCAACACTAGGCAATATTTGCTGAGTCACATGCCGAGCTTTGACTTACAGTTTCTTCCAGGCGTGAAAGCTGTAATTTTCAAGGTCACAATGGCCAGTGCTGATCTATGCATGCAACCTTCACACCATGCAGTGACATCCAGTTAGCATATTGCTATTCCCAAATCAGTCTGATAGCTGGAGTGAAGGAACCACAAAGAGTTTCCAGGTGCCGTGTCTGTAGAGGGCACTTCGATGCTAGATGACAATATTGCATTTGCTTTGATGGCTGGGAAGCCCAGTGAGAATGGTCATCAAGACGTCATCAAAATCAAATCATCGAATCCTCTCATGACTTTGGGTTTTTATTTGCCGAGGCGTGGAAGGCATCCTCCATTTCTCCCAGGCCACCCTTGGCTGTTGCCTTTCCATACTTCCTGCCCTATGCCAGCTACCATGAAGCAAGTGCATTTCTCAGTTGAAACAGGGAGAAGGAATCAAATGCAGTAGCTATAGATAGAAGGCTCATAGAAAGACAGAAGTTCCGTTGGATGCATTGACAGACAGGTGGACAAATAATGCAGAGATATATGGATGGAATTGGATATGGAGAGAGATAGAATTAGATAACTAGTATAATTCAAACTAGATTCTAGATGGTATGACATAGATATAGATTCAGACATAGGTGCAGATGTTTACATGTGTACATGTTTTGTATATATTATAGCAGATAGATTGAATTAGATAGAATAAGTAGAATTAGCTTGTAGATAGAATTGGATATGTAGTAGATTGTTTTCTTGGTAAGATTCATGTATTGTGCAGTTTATTTAGGCATGCGTATAGGCGCAGCGAACTGCAGAAGCCACCCACTGTGGCTGAAGAAGCATTTTGACAAGGAACAAATTGGCGTCCGCCTTTCTTCGCAAAGTTCTTCCACCTGGTTGCTGAGCTTAAGACGAGTATTCGGCCCCAGCAGCACATGGACATGATTTTACAGACTGGCGCTTTCAATACTGCCTTTGTGCCAATTCTCAGAGAATCAAAATTACTACCACGGTTTGGGTCATTTTTGTGAGCATTTTTGGCTATGCCCTAAAGTCGTTGACACACCCTCCTGTTTTCTCAGGCCAAGAAGTGGTTGGACTCTCAAGGTTTTTGAGGAGTTGATGGATCAAAGTGTGTCAAACTTTCAGAAATCAAAGTGCAGTGTGGTGCAACACAGTGGAACGCAGCATGCATGCGGTATATATGTGTATAGACGGTGTGTTTATAAATATATATATATATGTATATTTGAATATAAATACACCGGGGTTTAGAGAAAACGTTCGTCAAACCTTTGGCTCTCACCCCCCCTTTATGAGCTTGAAAGAAAGGGCAGCTTAGGCAACTTCTGTCATTTCGTCCACTGAAACCCATGCCCTCTCAAGGTGGATGCCCTGATCAGTGAGAATGTGAGGCTCATGAACTGGACCGCTTTCAGGTGTCATGGGATGTTGGCAATCATGGCAATATCTACCATGAGATGTCACGGATTGCAGATCATCATCATGGAATCCTTTGGAATCATGGTTGACCGGTGCGTGAAGGGAAAGTGAAACTTATGGAAAATTGGAAAAGCAAGTGCCTCGACTCAGATCATAGCTTCTTTGGCCAGGTGGCCTGGCTACAGTGGAAAATCAGCTGGAAGCTATGCTGGAGCCCTAAGATCTACAATGTGCCATTGTATTTTTGGGGATTGTTATTTTGGTTAATTTTCTTGCACAATTCTGACCCTTCATGGCAGAACCGGATCTTAAAGACCGGAAGATGAGTGAATGCAATAGTCAGAATCATCATTTCATTGTGCGCCAAACGTGCATTTTTGGGGAAGAGATCCAGGATTGGCGGATGGATTCACACAATCCCTCCATGGTTCCTGATACAGCATCCGGCTCAGGAGTTGGGACCCTTCGCTTCAGGTTCGACTCCTCCCGTAGTGCCTCGGAATTGAGATGGCAATCAAAGCAACGCCATCTGTGAAGCCCAGATTGGCTTCGAGATCGGAGTCTTAACATATTCGAGGTTGCTCCAGCAGACTTTCTTACATATGGCTATGGCAGTTGTACCGCTCGAATCTCAATTGTATTTCGGACAATTTCGTGCGAAAAGTTCAAACAAATCAATTCAAGAATTCGAGTTTCATCATCTCTTCCACTTTTTGGGGCTGTGTTGGGTGCTCCCAAAAATGGAGAGAAAATCTTTGGAGTGGAATTGATTGTCCCCAAATCCAAGGGCTGGGCAAAATTCCTGGCCAATGCCTTGCGATCAGTTGGGAAGCTTGGAAAATCTTGAAACCTCCATGATGAGATATATAAGTCAAATGCACCTGTACCAGACTTGGGAGGTAGATGTATAAAATGCAAGGTGTGAAATGGATGTTGAAATATGTTGAAATGGTTCGCCCTTCCCGTTCACAACCCCTTTTTTGATTGAAATGCCATTACGACTCTGTTTGGGGCCTAGGTGGGTGTGCCAGCCAGGGAAGTTGGGTCGTTGCGACCTCAAAACCATGCCAATCAACAGAAGGAACAGATCAATGTCGAATCACCATCTCATGAATTATGCCTGTGACCTCAGATTAGTCATCTTGAGCATTCCAACCACCATCCAATCACCCATTTTGGGTGTGGGTTTCAGCCAAGGCCCTGCTGGAACAGCGGCATTTTTGCAGGTGCCCTACTCGGACCCTGGATTGTCTTCACAGACTCACAGGAAAAAGCAAAAGCAACCAAAGCAACATCGTGTCAGAAAGGGAACCTATCAAACCCAGCCATTACAGCCTGGTTTGTTTAGGTGTAGTTTGAAGTTCTTGTTCAATGTTTGAAGTCAATTGATACCTCAGTTTGCGCAAATGAGAGGCCTGGCAACCCAAAATCCCAATGCATGGAACTGAGATGTAGTCCAGACGGATGAGTTTCTTCAGGGTGTATGCGAGGATTTGTGCTGCTTTTCTATGCTTTTCTTATATAGAGAACTGATATATGCAAAGGAAGCTTCCATCATGGTAAGGCATTGGTTCCTGCTTAGGGAGTTCATTTGTAAGGAAGCGGTGTGACCATTTTCAGTGCCATACAGTATTTTGTTGTTGCAAGTGTGATATGGTCAATGCCCCCTGAACTGGTGCGTCTCAGGTATCTCAATGCTGGAACGGAGGAACCGGACAGGTTTTCGGGGGCAAGTGCGCCCCCCTCCAGATGCTGTTTGCAAGGATGGCCTCATGCCTTTCCTGGCCTCAGGTATTTGAACAACCACAACTGGGTGGAATACTGGGACAACATCCAAAACACCTGGCGCTGCCCTCAAGCCAATCCTCCCCAACGACTCATTTGCATCTACCATCCTGAAACCTTCGTTGCCTTTACGAAGCTAAGGCGTTTCTTGGACGTAGCCACTAGCTCATCAAGTGAGGACACATGGTTTTGTCAGCCTGGCGCAGTTCGTTACTGCCAGCGTCAGTTTCCCGCAGCTCCACCCTTTTTAAAGATCAAGCAAGCCGCAGCAAGCCAGCACACTTTCAAGCACGATCAAGGCGCGTAGTCTCCGTGGCAGGTAAGCGGTATCAACGGGGTTGCGACTGCAGCAGCAGTGCGGGCAAGGCCATGCAGGACTGAGTAGTGTGGGTGAGGTGCTAGGCTGCTGAACTTTAGCCAGCGGTTGCCACCCTTGAACGTCTGAGTATGCTGGACATCCAGACAAAGTATATGGCAACATTGGGAAGATTTGTAAGAATTGACCGAGCAGCTTTTGAGAATGGTAGCGCAACCTGTGAGCTTGTCCCAGGCTAGACATATTCGGACATATTTAGACAAGTTATATTTGGAGCAGTTTTCATGTTTGAGTGCCTTGATTTCACGGCTTTCATAGCACAGCGACATGGCAAAAGTAGATGCTTGCAAAAAGGATGAAAAGCAGCCATCCTGGTTCAAGGAATGTCCATCATTACAAGGCTAGTTCGACACATACCTTGCTTGATCCACAAGCTTTGTGCAGCACCAAAAAATCTGGCTACAACCATGCTGCCACCATTCGTGGCACAACTACCATATCATGTTGTGGTGAGATTTTCGGAGCATTAAAATCTCACGTTATCGTTGCATCACGCAACCTCACCCCAAAAAGGCAGTTGAGTAATGGAATCCTTTCATGACCAAAATTCAGGGTGAAATATTCAAACTCAGACAGATCTCATGCCACTGTCCTTTTGGATACACTTTCCATACCGACTCACATGCTGACTCCACTGAGCCGAAACGAGTTTGCAGCTGAGCCGCAACGAATCCACTCCAGAGTCGATGGTACAACTGGAACTCCCAGACCTCGGAGCTGTGCAGCACCCCAAGCAGGTTGGCAGAAGGGCAAAGAGGTGATAAGATTGGATCAGGCCCTGAAAACTAATATGAACATCCAAAAGCTCCCCATAGATCCCCACAGTGGAAAGGAAATTCCTCTTCCGAACCATCATTTCAACCTGGCAAAAGGAAATGAATCCTAAATACGTACCTATTCTGCATGCATCGTCATTGCACGCCTCTTGCCTTCTCTGTGAATCCTCTCTGCAAAGCTGCGTACAATGCGGCTACAGAGCAACGATGCCCAGAACCGCATGGAAATTTAGGCGAATAGTTGCAAATATAGACATGCGAGTACTCACCCCTATCTGCTTGAACTAAGAACCCTTGTTTGCTAAAGCATACTATTTGGGGGATGTTTTCGCTTTATTCTTCTTCACAAATGATGGAACAAAAAGATTTTCTGAACGAGTCTGAACTCTAAATCGTTTGATTCCGCTTCGATTAGATTTCGTTGATTGCACTTTAATTGTGCAAAGTTTACCGCTTGTGGAAACGCATTGGGGAAATGGATGGTTTCACAGTTCCAAGCTTTGGCAATTTCGTCACAGGCTTTCATGTGCTAGCAGCGGCATTCATCACCCTTGCAGGTTCGGGTGTCAAATTGGCGCGGCAGCATGTCACGGCATCCGTAGTTGTGCCACTGTACCTGGGGCCTCGGCCCTTCCCCGAAACTCGTTTCTGCCAGGCAGAGATTCACATCGAAGAAAGCCAAGGAGGTGGATCCGGCCCTATTGGATTGGTCAAGCTATAAAGAGATATGGCGTCACTACAAGGTGATGTTCATCATGTGCAGGTTTGCCATTTGCGCTTGCACCAAGAGTCTTCAGCAGCAAATACTTAGAATTATGCTGATGGCAGGGTCCAGTATCGGAGTACCTTGTTATGCTGACATGTTCGTTGCCCGTGGCAGGGCTCGTTTGAAAGCAAGAGACGGCAAAGTCTTCGAGCTGGATGGGTTACTCGATTGCTAGGAAGCGATCCCAATTTGCCTATTTTCTGTATGGATTTGCTTGGGGTCAACATCCATGTGGCAGACCCATTGGCAAGTAACAAGCAGGGGACAACATCTTCCTTGAACCAAGGCACGCAGTCTCACCGCAGAATGGCAATCCACACAGGCAAACCTTGATTTATCTTCATGGGTTGGGAGGTGCGACCAAAAGGGATGTTGGAAAAAATCTCCAGATGGGAGGAAAGTGGTTGAAGGTGAGTTTGGTATTAAAGAAAAAATTCGGCATGATTGAAGTGTTGATTTTCCCATTGGCGTCGTACCCTCCTTTGAAAACACATAGGTAGTGGTGTGGACTACCTTCAAGCAGACAGTGAACTTCTATGGCCTTGGCGTTTGGGCGCTTCTTATGCTCCAGGGCTCCGGGCAGTGTTCCCCAGCGCGCCCCTGTTACAGCAACCCTGGGGCGAGACTTTGGGCTCGTGGAGCCTTGGACAATGAACAAACATGGTTTGATGGCCTGATGGACTGTCAGTAGCATTTTCTAAATCCAAACCCTGGCGACGTCAGGTATCAATATGCTGATATCACTAGCAATCAGGTGCAAAGGGTCGAAGTTGTGGCACCTGTTGTAATTGAAGCCATATGAAATACCATGAAACACCAATGTCATGTGAAAGACCTTTCACCTTGGCTGCACATCCAACCTCAATCGCGCTGGGCGCTCCAGGTTTCAAATCCAGAAGCGTTGGATCATTTGCGAGATGCTTTGGATGAGGTGTGAAAAAATATATTATATATGTTTTTTTGCGAATTATGTTTTGTTGAAAATATCACTCAATTTTTCTCACATTTTTGATACCACGGCGCCGCCGCCTCACCTTGACAGGTAATCGATCAAGAGGTGCAACGCTTGAAGGCCATCGGGTCAATCCCTTTGGGGACCCCCAAATTAAGGATATATATACATATATATATATACATATATTTATATTGATCGAATAGTCTTATCATATCGATGTGTGTGTTATATATATTTATATGCGAGTATACATAATTATATCTATATATACATTGATATACATTGATATGTTCTTTAATATTGTTCGTATATACAGTGGCTTTTGAATAAAGTTGTTGGGATCCTAACAAGGTAAACTTCCATCTAGAAATCCAAACTATATAATTCTGGATCATTTGGAGCCACAACCACATAGGTCGTACAATGAATAGATCCGGTAAGAGAAGGGTCAAGAATGCGGAAAGTGAAAACATACAAATGCATATATTGATATATACATATATATATACATACTAAATACATTGGTTATTGCATTGTGAAGTTAGATTCGGGTTCTGAATTCGGTAATGTTGTGTTGTGCTAGGCCAGTCGCATCTTTCTGGGAGGCATCTCTCAAGGATGCAACATCGCGTCACTTGGAGAAATGGTTGCTGGTTGATGGATGCCACTGCTTCGGCAGACCAGCTATACCGGATAGAGAAGGATTTCAGCTTTTTGGGACATTAGTATTAGCTGCTTTGTCTCTTAGCACTGACAAAATCTCTTGATATCTCTTGAATCCTTACTCTCTATGTTTTCACTCGCTTGAATTCAGGCTGGATGCTTACTTGCGGCCTCTTGGATGCTGACAGCTGCTCCAAGTTCTATTTCATTTCAAATTTCCAACTTTGACTACAACACTCCCAGTCGTCAATTTTAACTGGGTTAGAATGGGGTAACAGGGATAAGCTGGCCATCTTCAAATCTCAAGACGTTTGTGTTTTTCACGCACCTTTGGCCCCCGGCTTAGCTCATCCTACGACTTGGGCGGCTTCGTCGGCAGCGTGGGCTTTGTTCCAGGAGATGCTTGGGGCTTCACTGGCATTGATGAGTATCTAAGGACTCCTGGGTGGAAGATGGCTAGATTGAACATGCACATACATGAATACAACGACAATATATGTATGCATGTTTATGTGTTTATGTACATATATTCTTTGTATGACTTGTATGGCAATGGTTTGGAATAAACAGCTCCAAAGTTTGGCTGTTTGGATTTGGATGCTCCAAAGTTTGCAGTGTTCCGTGCCAGGAATTTGTTGAGCACGAGGAAGGTGGCTGAGTTGCGTTTGGGTGATGGTGTCTATAAACTGATACGCCCGTAATGCGACCTTTTTTTGGAGTCAATTTGGAAAAGATATGGTACTAGGTAGATAAATGATGATAAATGGGCTTTTGTATATGCATCTAAATCTATACGTGCAAATGTACTCTTACATAACGTACGTTAGATATGCATGTTTAAATACATTGTGATGACAAAATGCCGTAGCTTCAGCAAGCAAACACTACATAGTGAATATCCCAAGCCATGCAAACACCGTCATGTCGATGTTTCTTTGGGATTTTACTTCGTGGAGGCAGCGCAGCCTGTGTGGCTTCAAGTTGCCATGGAAGATACTGAAGTGCCTTATGACTTGGCGCCATGGCAGCACATCTTTGGATTTTATTGGTTGATTGATGTTGATTGATGCTGATTGATTTATCCATTTGTTTGGTTGGCCTGACCTTCACAATTGACTTGACGCTCCTTTGCATGTGAGCCTGCAGGTCAAGGCATCATTACAACGAGTCAAGCACTGGCCTGGTTTGCACTTGAACACACTACAAGGCCGTTCCTTGCTTCTACTGTTTTGGACTTAGGGATGTGATTTCAAGGTGACAGAAAATATCTAAGTGAACTGGGAAGATACTGCCACTTCTCAAGTGCAATGTGATGGCTTTCGTTTTAATCATGGTGTATGTTGTAATGGCTTTGGCAGGATTCGGTCATGACATCGGGCAACAGGAAGCAACATTCCTGGGAGAATTCCTGAATGAACACGCCGAGGACTGGGCCCTGTTTGTCACGCTTTGTCAATGATAATGACAGTTCCAGTCAGTCTAGCAGTATGCGCCAAAGTTCTTGATTCGGTGCAGGCATACTTGAGCATTTTCAGCCGCAATAGGTATGAGATAGTATGACATGATGAAGCTAGACGAGCCATTATGCAGCTATTTGCTTGCTTGTCATTCTCGCTAGAATCTGATTGCTGTTGTTGCGGCTCTAGGATGCTTACTTCGAAGTGGATATGCCGATAGAAGATGAATGGGATGACTTAGACCTTGAGGTGGAGCTTGATATCGGGCCATCGATTCCAGGCATCAATGCCTGAGGTTTCATATTGACATCAACCATCCATCAGCGAAAGCGAAGAGGCCGTAGATTTGTAGACAAAAGTTCTGCATCCTACATAGGTTTTACACGTTTTTCGAGCAAAGACTCGAGGAATGGATTGATTTGTTGCTACAGAGTTTCAAAAAGTTGGAGTATTTACGGGACTGGGAGAAATCACGAGAATCCGAAAGATACAGTAGCAGAAAAGGCAACAGGAGGAAAAATCAGCAGGAAGAAAAAGTAACAGAAAGACAACAGAAAAGAAAGAAAAATAAACTGAAAATGTGTCATTGAAGTCCTTAAAGTGTCATTTTGTGTAACAGGTTGCTGCCTTTGAGATTTTCACTCTGTGTGAATTGCGTGGCAGGTGCAGTTCACAGACAACGCATTTGAAGTGTCCTCTACTGGTGTTTTGTGGTGGTGCGGTTTCAGTCGTTCTGGACAATGGATTATAAATATAGGCAAATGCTTTTGCGACTTTTAGGCAATTATTTTCCCCGTGAAATTTCCGCCCCCCTCTCGCCTTGTAATTGCTGTTTCTAACTAACAGACATACCTCGAAAAACCTGCTCAATGCAAGCCCAGGCATCCTTTGCCAAATAGGTTTGGGATGCCGACGTTTATCACAGACTGCAAGTTGGGCCGGAAACGTTTGTTTAGCAACACAGGACCATGACATTTTAGCGCCTACTTGGAGTGTGTGCCACCTCAGCTCTGCCAGCAGCGTGTATGGTGCATGTAGGCTAGCCCGGAAAGTAGCCCCAACGGCATGAATAACATACATGAGCATATCAAACTGGTACATGATTCAAACAGAGCACCAATGTAACCACATATGCCCGTTTACAATTTTGAGATGCTCAAGCAAGGTTAGCGATGATGAAGAGATCCATGGAGGTCCAATTGTGGAGTCTTGGCAGCACATGGGCCGAACTTCCGATAGCCGTTTTGTCAGACATATCGATCTACATAGTTGTTGTTGCTTCAGGATGTTGGAAGCAGCCTTCGGCTAAGCTACTTGTCTCAAAGTTGGCGGCGAACAGGTGTTTCTTGTTCACCACATCGGACCACAGGTACTGGAGAGGCGGTCTCTCCATTGGTTTGGTGTGGAAGCCACAGGATTTGAAGAGATTCGCTGGCTGTTGGCACATTGGAGTCCATGTGTTTGCAAGAAACGGGCTTTTTTGTATCAGGACGACCTACCAAGCAAAAATGTGATTTGCTAGGGTTTGGACATGATTGCTCATCATGGGTATTTGAGAACAATCACTATTATGTATATAATTCTGAGTTGAACACATGAACACTACAAGTGGGTTGTGGGACCTGTGGGAGTAGTGAAGGTCACCAAAAAACCATGCAAAAACATGCCTTCATCACCTGGCAACTCGGGATCAGAGCGGAAAATCCATTCACCCGCGGCAGTCACGGGTGGAGAGCGAAGATGCTTGGTTGCATTGAAATTCAGAGTCAAAAGTCAAAAGTACTCAAAAACAGAGTTTGCAATCAGCCAGATGTCCATAAGATGCTGATATTTGCTGGTTCAACTGCTTCAACAAACCCGCATGAAGCGAGAATGGATCATCATGGGCGCCTCCATTTTGCATCACCTGGTGCTGACAGGTGGCCATGTCGGCGTTGTTCGACTTCCAGGGCCTCTTGGTGGTTGTTCTCCTCAGCGTTTGCACTTGCTCCTATTTAAGGCTTGGTTGCAACCGGCAACGTGCAGATGCATCCTTGAGAACAGGGTAACGGGTAGTGCTGTGGAACGTAGGTCAGTCTGACATGTATGTTGACGCTATGGTGGAGTTTATGGATAGTTACGTGATTGCACACTGCACCGTACCACGTATCATCATGTGTCGATGTAGCGTACCACGATTTGGGTGCGTACGTACTGAATCAATCCCAACAATAGTTCTTGGGAATAAAGTAGACTTTAATATTCTTGGTACATTTCTGACAACATTGTGCAGACAAACCATGGTAAAGGCAAGAAAGGAAAAGGTTTACGGCGGTTTGCAGTTTATTTTTTTTTCGTAAACACTTCTGTCCTGTAAAGGCCACGCTTTGGTAACTTCCTGCAACCAAAGGTGCGGCTTCAGAAAGTTGCACCATGACATGCTTCTGCTTTGAATTGATGTAAATTGCATATATGCATTTTTCACACCATCAGGCATCTCAACTGTGCCAGCACCACAACCAAGAGAAAAGAGACCACTCTATCGACTGATGGATGACTCAGCATCCCCTTTCGAGGCGCCAGGCTTCTTGGGGATGTTTGGCCGCTTCGCTGTGATCGGAGATCGGCTGAGTCCTTTCGTCAGTGGTGCCTGCATGATTATGGCGTTTCTTGGCTGAAGGCATCGAGTAGAGGGGTGGCATTCTGTGGGCTTTGTGAGAAGTTGAAGACCTATACTATATAAGCTGTGAATGTTTGTGATAGAATTTTAAGACCCCCGAAAAATGCCCAAGATAATATTATGTAAAGCCATTTCGTTTGAGAAGAAGTCATAGAAATCGAGTTTATGCAGTGTGACACTAAGGATATCGACTCTTTTTGTCAGATGACCCACCGAAGCCAACAACTGAGCGCATAGGGAAGATGAGAGTAGTGAAGGGGCAAGGGTTGCGAATACAGCGCCGCCACAGGCAACATTGCCAACATTGCCCGGGGCAGACAAGCCCGAAAAAGAGAGGGAGGAAAAAGATGAAAAAAAGCAATGAGAGTCCGTGCATGATCAGCTTGGCTGAAAAAGTTGTGACAAGATAGGGAGATCCTTTTGCTGTCAGATTGTCGAAGAGGTGGCATAAAGATGCTCAGATCGATGAAGGCAACTGTGTCTTTGTGACTAGCTTTGGTTGAGGTCTCCTCATTTGAAATCGCCATTGGGTTTGCCCCTGAAAGATGTGGGCTTGAGGGTGTGGGTGCTCAGTGCTTCGCAAAATTGGTGACCTCTCCTCGCGCTCAATGGGAAGGCCACCAGGATAGCATCCCATGGCCAATGCACAGGTCCACTTTTTTGCAGCCATTACTGGCTCTATAGTGTCAGGGTGTCTTTGGAGTTGGGAGTTGTTACTGACAGATGGATGTATATTATTTCAGAAAATTGTAATATGTTTGTTCCCATATTATATGCACCAGGAGGAACGAAATAAATTTGATTGTCGAAGCAATGAACCCATGCAGTGGACCGCTTGACAAGCTTTGACAACTGAAATAAAAGAGAAAAGTTGGGAAATGATGCATCATGTCAAATCATCAAACTCCTGGCGGAAATTTATTTCAACTTTGCCTCCGAGAAGTTTGTAAAGCTGCGAAATGGCAGACGTTGCCCCCGCCATGTTTGACCAACCCCCTCTGAGTACACAAGCACGTGCAGCACATGATGTGCAGCGTTATAGCCAGCTACTGGACTGCAAGGGACAGGATCAAAGTTGCACCAGACAAAACTATGATAGATTTTAGATTCCAGATGTCTAGATGTGAATCCTGTCAATGAAAATCCGCAGAATTGACCTTTTTTCATCATATGCACGAGTCATATGCGAAACACAAATTTGTCAGATTTCATACGCAAAACATGCACAAACTTGTCAGATTGATGATGGATCCTTGAAATGATTCCGCTTGAGCAGCAGCAGCTCAGGCTCTACAAGTCAGAGCAGCTGGAGTTTCGACCCAAGTGCCTCACGCACTTACGATGCCTGACAACAACCAGTTCTGAGCAGTACCGAATTTCTATCACTACACGTTTGGCAAAGGTGTATCTTATTGTGTGTTGCATCTCAACATATTTGAACCTTGCATTTAAATCTGTTTTGATGTACGTGAAAGAGATGATAGCTCTACAAGACTTGGAGACCTAGCTTCTTGACACAAGAGAATTTCAGTGAGCTATGAGGATATGATAGTGTGGACATCAGCTTCACCAATGCTGGGTCCTACAAGCGTTCGGAGCGGAAGGGAGACTGGGCTTAGCTATGGGGTGTTTTTGGCGTGGAATTATGGAATGATGTAAAAAGAAGTTGCGAAACCTCGACAGCAGACTGAGAAGTAAGAAGTACAGTAGCTCTTTGTGTTGTGAATTGTGATGATGAATTGAGTACCTCGATCCAGTGAGGTAAGCATGTTGAGCCCCTCACGAAAATCTTTGCGTCTTCCAAGATGCTTCCCAGCAAGGCAGACATCTCCTTTTTTGGAGCCTCTACTGTATAGTGTATGTGCCACATTGTGCCACGCGTTGACAAGAGATACTACCAGAATGACGTGATATAGGGATATCTATATGTAAGCAAGTATGTTACATAAGTCTACGTTTGTATCCTGTTCCAGGTCTTCAACACCGTTTTGCATTGGCACAATCGTCGCGCTGTAATGTGCTACAATGGAAGGGTTACTGAGAATGCTGCCAGCCTCATCCCCAAACACCACTCCTAATCACCACTGGCAGGCCACCCTGCCAGATGCCATGATGCGTGCACGATATCCATCAGAAGCCTCATTGACGAAGGTGGATTTCTGAAAGATTGATCACGTGGAGAGTTCTTTCCTTCCATATCATCGTGAAAATATCGAGAAGTACGCCTGGATTCTTTTGTGTTAGTTCAAGTTTGATATGAAATTGCAGTCATGTGAAGCATCCACATGTGCATGGAGAAACATAGGCTTGGCCCAGCCCTCATGACACAAGGCTGTTGACAAGAGTGATACCTCGTCTCGCCGCTCAAGGAAGTAACTCGGTCCATCGTTGCTAAACATTTTGAAAGTCTAGGATAGATAGATCACGAGACTGCCAATGATATCAAACATCCAATGATGATTATTCATCATATTTGCCATAAACATGTATATATAATATATGTATATATAGTCATTGAAACTTGGGTCAAAGTTTCAGTAGTTAGGCCAGATGTTCCAGCTTGGCTCTTACCAGGTCAGGAAGCTCACGCCGCTCAAGTCTCCAGGCGGTTTTTCTTCAGTTTCCCCGCTGCAAATGATGGAAGGAATGCAAATGTTTGATTGAGAAGTAGTTGGATCAAGCAGATTTCAAAAGCAGATTGGATTCAAACGATGCTAGTGTTCGCGTAGCGTTTCAAGCATTTTCACCTTTCCACAGCAGGTGAACTTGCGCTGGCCTTGTGCAGCACCCTTCGAAAGACCAAAGAGTTGTTGAGAGCCCAGATTTCTTCCAGAAAGTTTGTTATAGTGACTGGGCTTGTGTGTTGCTGGTGGTTTTGTGTATCCATTGTGATGCACAAGGACAAGCCACTGTTTGACTTGACTTGAAAGGTGGTACTTCGGCTCAAACAGCTTTTGTTGGTTGATCTCGTCACATCGTGTCCAATGATTGGTTTGTTGTTTTTGTTGGTTGTGATCCTCATGTGTGCCGCTCAAGTTGCATTGCCAACCTGGATCGCATGTTCTCATTTGCTTTTCCTTATTTGCCTGTTTCTCAATGCAGAGCCCACCAGAAACTGCATCTATAATGATGGTCGCATTGGAGAATGGAATGGGCGAGAGAGAGTTCCATTGACATTTGGAATGCTAGTATTGCAACAGCTGGCTGCTTGTGGATGTGGTGGCTTGAATGCACGGCCGAATGCACTGAGTGCCTATGGGCGCTTTTTGTACCTTGGTCAAACCGATTCAGAGTTGGAAAAAGTCTGGTGCATTGGCCACCTTCTGATGTACTTTGTTGTTTTTGTATGTTGGGACGTCGCACTGGTGCCGATTGCAGTTGCAAGAGCTGCTTTGCACTCACCAATGCGGCAATGCATTTTCTTATGTGCTCCAGCTCGTTGCTCCTGGTGGGAAATTGGGCTTGGAATGGCAGCATGTGGAGGGCTTGCACTTTATGGGATGAGCCAGAACCCACCACCCCCCCCTCTGAAGAACCCTTTGTCCGTCGCTATGGTAATGACACTCCCAGGTGCCTGGGCTGGACCAATCGTTTGTGCTTGGTTCAAGACCGTGCGCGCTGGAGAGGTTGATGATAATACAGCAGTGTTGAGGCGCCTACTTCCACGTCAACCATGGCTGATGAGCCCTTGCCACCTCGGATACTGTCAAGATTCTGTCGCAACATGTTTCAGGGATGGCCGGGATATCACCACTAGACTTTCCAGCTACAGTGTGATTGCTTGCTATCATGACGGCATACTCTTGACTTTGAACAACCGCACGCTCTACTCCGCGTTGTACAATGGGATTGAGGAGATTGCAGTCGTCATTGTGAAGAAACCATCGGACTGGGATCAGCGCTTCACCGCAGAGCCACCCTATGCATTCGTCCATGTTCGAGCAAGAGTCATACCCGAAGCGCTGGAACTTCCTGCGTTAGCTTTCCCAGGTGCTGAGCCATCAGGCCCAACCGGGTCTGGGTTGGTGGTTCTTGAAGTAGACAAACTGATCAACAGCAAGAACAGGGACAACAAAGAATCATCCCTCACGAATCTCCTGAAGAAGTATTGTCCTCAGCTTCATTTGGAGGAGGTTGATGGTGAACGAAGCTATGCGCGGGTCCGAATCCGCATGGAGGATGAAGCCCTTATTCGAGAGGTGCTTAAGGCAATCGGCAGAGAACGCGGAAAGCGTGGAATGAGCATCCGAGTAGTGGAAGGGAGCCAAATTTTTGAGTCGCCGAGGTTTTAGATATGATTCCTTGACGATTGATTGACATCATAGCAATGCAAGCCCAACAGCGCATGCAGTTTGTCCATAAACACGATCCATCATGTACCATGACACATTTTCTCGATGGAGGCATTGCTGTGTGCATCAGTGTGGGGATGTGTTGCGGGTGGAGCTGCTCGTACAGCCAAGTGGCGTCCACATACTGCTGATATGTTCCCGTAATTCGTAATTTGTTTCCAAGTAGGACGTGGCATTATCGCTGTCCAAGAGGATCACTGTAAGGGGATTGTCACTCAAGCCAGCTGATGTAAGACAACACGGTATCACTATCTCATATCATATCTCAGTTACTGCAACTCCCCTTGCTCTCAAAGTTTGACAGTCACTCGGAGTGGTTGGAGCTGGTAAAAGCGTTCCACAATTGACATCAATTTTCCAGCTTTCTTTGGGGTCGGAACGTTTATCCTAGCATCCACCCTTGATCCACCACCATGGATACCATAGCAGCATAGCAACCTCAACCGTGGTTGGGCTGAGGTCATAGTTTGGGTGCACGAAAACACAAGAAGTTAGCCACTGCCTTGGGATCTGCCACTATGAAGCTGCTCGGATGGCATCAGATGGCATGGCTGGTTGAAAATGGGAAGGATAGATGGGTAGTGGTAGTAGTAGTAGTAGTAGTAGTAGTAGTAGTAGTAGTAGTAGTAGTAGTAGTAGTAGTAGTAGTAGTAGTAGATAATCAATATTGTTTCAAATATGTTGTTTTTACTTGGATGTTTTAGGGCATAGGCATACTGTAGAAAAATAGAATATGGATGCATTTTGTGGGGGTTAGGTCCAGCTCCAGGTCACACGAAATACCGGTCTTGTTGAAGATGAGTCTTCGCATGACATTCACAGGGGAATTGGAGGAGTTGCATAGAAAATGCCCCGGAGAATCTCCGGAATCTCATTTCTCTACGGTCGACGCTTGATATTGGTACACTAGTGATGTTGCGGGAGCTCCGGAGCCAGAGATCATGTACTTCCAATGTACTTCGCTACTAAATGAAGATCCATTTGAGGTCCCGAATCCTCAGCTAGTCACTGGTCAGTTCTTTGGTGCCGCAGCCAAGGTGTCCCAGCTCTCAAGACATTGGTTTGCATGAGCCAATGCCTCGTACCTTGATGGGTTTCATGTTTGTTTTTTTGGGGGAAGGGTCCAAAGCATATGTGTTTGTGTCAATGTTTGCAGATGTCAGAGGGCCTGTTGAAATCAAATACCAGGTAAATGGTTTTCCTGAGGTGGAGGACTATTTGACATTTTTTCTTGGCTTGATCTGAATCAGAAAGGTTAAAAAGAACAGACTGCATATCCAGGCATACGTGAAGGAGATGAAATGGGCCCTCATCTTAATCCTTTCCTGTGCCTTGGCTCCATACTAGTGACGCTTCAATCATGCAACACCTGGCATGTATAAAACCTACCCACCAGTGGCAAATCTATGTACCTCACTGGCACCACTGAGGACTCGTTTTTATGATCGTCAAGCAGGTGGAAGTTTCTTCACTGGATCAGGTTTGTGTGCTGGAAAGGTGACAGTACCTTGGCACAATCCTGGATCAAGCTGATCATCAACATAGTAGCTTTCTTGCCGTGTGAAGAGTCAGCAAGGTCATGAAGGAATCTCAATCACAGACGGTAAAGGCAATATTTTGAATATATTTTGATATACTTCAGGATATTTTGGACTTGTAGAAACTGCGTTGCTCTTTTTGCGCGTTTAGAGTTTGTGTTTGTGTGCGTTTGTTTCTGCATGTTTGTTCGTCTTATGTGGTTTCGTATTTTTTTATAGTCGTATAATTAGGTTACATATACATACATTTATATATACATATGCGTGTGTGTTTTATGTTACTGTCTTATTTTCATACATGTTCATCTTCGTTTTGCCTTGCAATATTCGTGGACCTGTCGGTTTGTCGGATCTGTTTATTTGTGAGGACTTCCAAATTTGACACATAATATGACCTTACATTTCCCTGTCTCTTTGTTTCCATTTCAAGATCCATAGATTTTGTATCATATCCATATGTATTAAACATATCTACATATTATGATTATATGTTGCATGTCTTACAATTTTACAAACATGAATCTAAATATGTATAATTTTGTGAAGTTTGCCGACAGTACGCGAGCGGAACACTTGAGCTTGTAGATATCCATCCTTGAGCTTGTAGGTATCCATCTCTTGATTCGTAAGTATCCATCACAATTGGTGTCAGTTCTTTCGCTTCTAGGGATATCGCAATCCCAGAGACAGCAGAGTCTCAACAGTGTGCAAGCGAAGGCCGAAACGCAGTTGCCCAACATCTCGATGTACGATCTCAGTCAGTTAGAGGACATGATTCAATTCGGGAGGACACATCTCAGGAAAACCTTTAATCAGATGTGGCTGGAGGAAAGGCGTTGGATCATATGGTTTGCCCAGAGGTATACAACCTGGAACGAGCTATCATCGTTTAGTTGGTCAGGTTCTGCGATTTTAAGGTGTAGCAGAGGCAGGGAATTGGAATCTTACTTCCGCAAGCAGACCAATGCCCCGATCACAAAAGGTCAAGGCCAAAGGCGAAGAGCCAAGCAGGCTCATCGGGATATTGTCAGGAGACACCAGCCCTCCATTTGAACAAGATCGACCAGAAATGGGAGGAGATGGAAGGACTGATCAAAATTCAGAATTCTGGACCTTCCAGGATATGCTACCTTATACCACAGCAGAGGTTTCAGCCAGAGATGGTGGCAGCAGCGGCAGATATGGAGTGCTCAGCTTGTGTAGCACAGCAAAAGCCACGCACAAGCAGACCTTCCGCCATTCACTACGTGCGTGATTTTCATGACAATATCTCCACAGATGGATACAGCTGGAAGAAATAGCTAGGGCCAACAGGCCAACAATATCACTTCTATCATGTGACCCACTACAGTACCAATTTCCATCTGGCCAAATTCGCGCCCAATCAATCAGTAGAATCAGTCGATGGTATGTTCGTTCAATCCTTGTTTTGGTGGGCATGCAGTTGGTCCAATACGAGTCTATAGTTGATTCGCATCAGAGTTGAATGCAGAAGGATTTTCTCGTTTTGCTCGAAAGTGTAATCTCAAACGCACTACCATCAGCGCTGGCGCCCATTGGCGAAATTCACGTGCCGAGAGGCCGAGAGACACCGTGAGGTACTGGCTGCAATGCTACCACAGTACGATGTTGAGAGCATCCATTCCCCAAACTGCTGGAAATTTGAGCAATGTGTGCTCAAGCCAAAAATTTGCTCAGCAGTAGGGCGGGTTTTGCACCAGAGGTTTTAGTTCTAGGCAAACAGATTATTGACTGCCAGTATCCATTTGTAGTCATGCCCTTGCAGATGCAGAACCCTGTCACGGGTGACCGTTCCGCCAGCAGCTTGCGCGCCGGCAACCGAATCAAATGGCTAAAGGGTGAAGATGAAGTTCCATCACCGGAAGACATTCAAGAACGACCTCAACGAAAATGATGAATATCCAAAAAGTCCAAAGTGTGAGGAAGGTGGAATTTATTGCGAATTGTGGAAACGCATCACTTCAGTTTGTAGGTATCCATCGCTTGAGCTTGTAGGTATCCATGTCTTGGTTCGTAGGTATCCATCACAAGTGGCGTCAGTCCCTTCACTTCTGAGGATTTCACAATCTCATAGACAACATAGGCTCAGGATAGCCTTGACATGGGTGGGTCGTTGGTCACTTGTCAGCCATACTGTTGTCGCCGACATCCAATACTGACTGGACTTCCAGGTGCCTGTCGTTGGACAAAGGTGGGGTGCGCAGCTTGGGCCCTTGGAGGTGCAACATTCTTGAGACGATCAATCACAACATATGTAATGTATATACATGTCCACACATTTTTGCATATTTTCATGATTTTTTCATGTTGGTCTTTGAACATAGAAACTTGTGTGTGTTCACATTTTTTGCATATGTATTTTTAGCTTCATGTACATCTGTTCATGTAAAAGAGATCAAATTGCATACACATTTTAATTTTCATTTGCATATTTACCTATTTGATTTTTGTTTTTATTTTGATATATACTTATATATTTGTGTAGATTTCTGTGTGCGCGTGTGCGTTTCTATGTGTTTTCTAAGCATGTTTGTTTCCTTTCAAAATATCCCAGCAATCCCAGCGCTGAGGCGCTGCCACCAGCTGGGAGTCTTGCTTGGTGAGGTGCCAGTGCGTAGCGGCATAGCGTGTGCTATCCTGGTAGTTGCACATGGAACCTAAGGCTACATGTATTTGACTATTAGAGGTGAACATGTCTGCCATAGACGTTGTGAAAACCCGGTTTTCCTTTGGCCGGAAATGGACAGAGTGGTCAACACGGACTTGGGATAGTCACCTTCACTACATTAATCACATGTCGGTTTGATTGAGTTTGGGAAGGATTGTATGACAGGCATTCTGCGTTTCAGCACCATCGATCAAGAAGCGGTCGCAAGTTGCAAAGGTCAGCCGGTCAAAGACGCACCGCTTCGCTAGTGGACCTGCAGCTTTGAATAATTGTTAGGCAGGTACCCTGGCAAATGTCAGGGTATAACACTGCTTCCTGAGTAGTTTTAATCCTTGCAGTTTGGCTTCTGAATTATCATATGTGGCCAACCGTTACAAGGAGGAAACCCTTGTGATTTCCTTGGTTTGTGTGGTTTCCACTGCCAGGTTTGCAGAAATCGTTGAAAATCAACACGGTTGGCCGCTGTGTGTTTCACCCTAGAACCTAAGCATTGACGCACAGCGCCACAGGCCTGAGAACACCTCACCAATGTTGCGAGTATTAAAGATGGCTGGGGTGGCAAAATGAGCAGTGTCAAAACAAATCTACGCCATATGCCCGATGCTTTGTTTATGAAAGGGAAAAACCACTATGCGATCGTATACCTTTTGTAATTTGGTAGTAGAGTCTTGCTTGGGATACATAACATCCCTACGACCATTGCCATCATAACTATCCACTTGAATCGAATTGCCATCAGATCTTTAGATCTTTTAGGTTTTTGACACTGCTGGGATGATTGTGTGAAAATGAATCTTTGACTTTGAACCTGCCCAAAATCTATATACAGTTTATCACAGCGAATGCAGCACGCCCTTTTGGCAAATTCAGAATTCTACGAAAGCAAACTGCTTCTTGGTAAGTGATGATTTCCATAAGTGTTGTCATTCTTACAATGTCATGTCGCAGCCTCAGGTAGTGAATCGCACGGAGTTCTATCGGTGCAGCAGCCAAATCAGCGTTTCGACCTGAGGTTTTGGCAAGGAGGCTGTTTTTTTGTCTCCTAAGTTTGTGAGTTTGTTTTGGTATCATTCATGCGGTTGGTCCAAAAGTACCTCCAAAGAAGGAACCTATTGGGGGGAGCATTGCTGTTACAGGCATCAAAGGCATAAGTTGTTTAAGTATGTTTAAGTGATGTTTGCTTGGCATTGTCCACCCAGGAACGTATATCATGGATATTGTTCAGGATGTAGAATGCCGATTGGATATGACAATGTTGCATTGGATTTGTACCATGTGGGTCATCCCTGGCCCTCATTTTGACGGTGGCCTTTGTAAGACGTTAAGAAACAACCCTTAATTCGGTGCAAGCAAGGTCTGAATGACTTGGCGAAAGTCTGATGGGCCAGCCGCGAAGTAGCTATGAACATTGGAAGCAGCACTCTGGTGTTGCAAAAAGGTTGCGACCGAATTTCGCAGCTGCACATGTTGGCCACATACAGGGCAAGCCGTCGGATGCCCCTGCAAAAATCTAAGTCTGAGGATGTTTTTCGAGATTCGTTTGTGTAGGCCCTTTTCCCGAAGTTTTCAAGATGGAGTCAGCGACTCATGCTACATTGATCCAAAGGTTTTGGTGAAGCCGAAGAAATTGTATATCACTTTCCCTTTTGGTGAAGTAGATGAGTTACAATGTTTTGGCGGACATACTGAATTTTTAGCATTCACTGTGTTTCTTCATACTCCTCCTCCTTCTTCTTTGCCTGATTTTCTTATTTGCATGTTTCGCTGGCTGTGCGTCACTGTTGCATTGTGTTTTAACTGATGGTGACACTCGCAGCTGTGTTTGTAAACACTAAGCCAGATGTGCCAACAGGCCATGTAGCACTCCCTTCAATGGGGCATCACAAAACGCTTTTTGGTCAGGAAGTCGTTAAGAGACCGGGACTGAACCCTAAGAATTCCATTCGCAGCATGCACTGACAGATGACGATTGCAGCCAGAACGCACAAACATTCCATCAGTGTGACTCTTTAGAACTTAGAGCTTTTCAAGTGAAATTTTCATGCAAGCAGAGAAGCTGGACCAAACAAGGTCCGTTCCTGTTTCATGCCTTGATGGCCATGAATTGATATGCCCATGGGCTGCCAATTGGACTGGGCAGATGGAATCAGTCGGGCATCTCATTGAGTGACCAATGTGGGAGGGTTGGCAGCTGGTTGAAGAAGCCCAAATTGCCACAGATATCCACAGGTAAAGTCATGCAGCCTCTATATTTCAGTTGCCAGGTGATGCGATGTGTTTCCATCATTTTCCACATTGGAAAAGAGGTGTTGAAGCTCTTCACCAAGAGGCTGATAGCATCCAACAGTGGCTGGCTTCAAATGCAGGTGTGACAGGGTGTCATTTGTGCAGGAACCTTTTGCAGCACTCGAGCCTAAGATTGAGCTGAGACATTGCACTTATTTATCAATGTGCATTACATCTATATTTATTTATATATATTTTTATTTTAATATGCGTGTGTGCGTATTTATATGCATTGGGCGTGGCCCCTCCCAGTAACAGTGACTTTAAGAGGGGATCCATATGAACCTTCACGTTTCCTAGCCTCAGAGTGGGGTCTTCAGTAGCAGGTGATGGCAAACGGCGAAGGTCACCTCAAGATGTGGCAGGCGGCACGAGAGGGGGAATGGCGCAACTTCCTATACATTACCGACAAGATTAACATGGAAATTTGCAAGAAATTTGTGATGTATCCTGAAAGAATCGGATTGCACTATGACTATGGATGACAAGATATTTGTCATATATGCAGCATGCCCTTCAAGATTTCACACTTTGTTTTGCAAGGTTTTTCTCATTGGGCTGCCCCTGTCTTCTGTAAATGCTTGGATGTTGAGTGTACTGGTTGTTAAGGCCAGCCAAAGACTTTGCTCGCAAGCACAGGCACATTGGCAAATCTCGAGGGTCAACTTGCACGGCTGAAGCAGCAGCTGTCATTTCGCTCAGAGGAGAGGAAGCAGTTGCACTGTTTGGTGCCTCGTGCCGCTGTTTTTGGACCCCCTTTGGCGTCCAGGAGAGTCTCCGTGGTTCGACAGAGGCTGCTCCTTTCCCTGGCTACGCATCGAGTGGAGCGCCGCCACCTGGCATGCGCTCTCGACGGCCAACGTTGGCTGAAGCACGAGCACAGCAGGAGATGCGGGGGATTGGGGCAATGAATTATTGGAAGATGGTGCGGGGAGTCCATTCCTTATGAACTACTAGGTACTAGACCCAAGTCGTAGCAGGCCACATAAAGTCGTGGCATCCTGCGTGCCTACAGGGCTTTCATACAATAAAGTACTAATAAAGCTATAATCCAGAAAGATTGAGATTTTTGGTTGATGTTTGTTTTGTTGCGTGCCTACAGGGTTTTTAGAGTAGTCGGGTTTGACTAAATGAAATTCCATTAGAATCATGTGAGTACTAAACTGAACGTTGCCCTTACAGATTCCATAAGATTCCTGCTTCTGGTACATTCGCTTGCCTTTCCTGAAAGTACTAGTGGTCGCTTTAAGTCGTATCACTTGGGGTGAAGTCGATCATTCTGCGTGCCCGCAGTTTTTTCTTCTCCTTTCATATTCTGCAGTAGTTCATGTATCATTCTTGCCGCTGTGCCATTGGGATTGTCACGCAATGATGTGACCTCCCGCCGTGTGACATGATTTTTCTGATGTTGCATTTCTATTGGGTGATGTGACTTTCCGCCGCGGGATGTGACTGTAGCCACTGTAGCCCAGCGCTTGAAGTATGCCCATTGCAATTTAACCTGCAACGTGATATTCGGACTTCTACTGAGTCTAGTGATCATATGTTTGCTTCTTCTAAATTTCCTTTTCGAAACGAGTCTCGGTCGCCCTGATTGGTTCACTGTACAAGCATGAGGCCCATTGACTATCCTGAGAGTAGTGTGGCATGTTTTGCATTCCGAAGTCATGCCGTCAGTGCTTTTGAATCATGCTCTTGGCACAGTGTGCACAATGTTTCGGCCACATTCTACCATTATTTCGCACATCCTGAAAGAAGTGTGCCCATTGGGTTTTGCATTCCAAATTGGTGTGTGGATTCTCAGTCATGCTTTTGGCACCTATCATGAAAGTGGTGTGCTCATTGGGTTTTGCATTTCAACTGTGTATGCGGATTGTCTTCAAATCATGCTTTCGGCACACTGTGCCCATGGTTTCGGCCACATTGTGTTATACTTTGCTGCCCATCATGAAACTAGTGTGCCCATTGAGTTTTGCATTCCAAATTTGTTTGCAGATTGTTTCTCAATCTTGCTTTTAGCACACTGTGCGCATGGATTCGGCCACATTGTGCTACTTTGCTGCCCATCATGAAAGTAGTGTGCCCATTGGGTTTTGCCTCCGGTGCTGTGTCTTCTGGTGGCTGCCGTGACTTTCGTTTTCTTGCGTGCCGATGGTGCTGCCGTGACTTTTGGTAGCATGCCGTGACTTAGGGCGACTACCTAGTAGCATAGAGTTGTGCGAGGACATCCTGCAGCTTTTGCAAGGAACTGCTGAGTCAATTGAGGTGCTTGGATGATGGGGGCTTGATTTGTAGCTTCAGTTGAAGGAATCTCAACAATGCTATGTCTATGTATTTTCTGGTGCCCATCCTCACAAAATGACTACATAATTGCAAATCATCATACGGCTGGAAAATTGTTGCACCACCCGTAAAACAGAATGCAGTGCCTCGATCAATCCTTGGCGGCACGCATAGGTCACATAAGGACATGGTGAGTCATCTTGACATGACACGAGCATGGAATAAATTAGACAGGCAATCCTTGGTTTCCTAAATTAACTACACGAAGATCATTGTCACGTGGCTGAAAGGTAGCCTGGTTGATTTACACGGAAGCGCCCCCTTTCTGTAGAGGCAGGGATGCCTGCAATATCGACATCACCTCAAATCGAGGTGCCTTAACATAGCTTTGCATGTCTTGCAAAGTACTGGCATAATGCATTTCCATCCTCACAAAACCCTGCAAATGCAGCAATTTGCGACAGGTTCCACGGCTAGAACAAGTCCATGGTCAACTTCAAGACCTTCGCGGTCGCTACATGGCAGCTCAGTTTTGAAATTCAGGAAAATGTGTTTAAAAAAATATTGCGGGCAAGAAAGAACTTCAATGAATTCTCATGCATCATGATGAACCATGTGATTTTTGAGATATTTTGTGAACTTAGGTGTTAACTCTAAGTGATTTTGGGTGGTATCTGTGTGGTATGTTTTCCATTTTCCAGCAACCTCTCCTGCGGATGTGTATCGCCAGTTTTTGAGGAGATGCTGGGACGTTGTGAGGAATTTCGAGACCAGCTCTGTGCATCTCAGGCTAAGAAGGCAGGTCAGAAGTACATTCTTTCCATTTCTTTCCGGGTTGATATCAACTGACATGATATCTTTGCAATTCTTCATATATTTTCCGGATATTTCCTGATAGAATCTCTAATTACTCTAATTGCATCTAATTGCTGTTTTGAATGTACTCGTCTAACTTGTGGATTTGTTGGTTGATTTTGTTCGAAATGGGATTGATTTTGTTGTGCAAGATCGGTGGCCAAAGGTTGCCTTGGAGATGTGTTTCCCATGCGATTCCTACGTAAAGTATGTATATGTATGTATGATGTGTCACGGATGATAGAGAGTGTGCAATAGACCTTGGCTTAGGAGGCACATCGCACTGCTGCGGACCAGAAACGACGCAGTTGGGAAAAGTTGCTGGCAGAACATCAACTCCTGGTAGATCAAGGCCTGAAGTAAAGCTGTCGATTAGAGCGGATCAATCTTGTTGGATGATTCAGGTTCAGATGTTCAGCAAAGGGGAGAAAGACTTGTCACATGTTTTGTTGTGTTGCATCGTTTTCCCCGGCATGCTCTGATCGGAAATATCGCAGCAGGCGAAGCAGAAATTGAGCGATTAAGACACCAGGCAAGGCGGAAAGGGATACGAGACTGCAATGAAATGCAGGTGCAGGCAACAAAGGAGCTTGCTGAATGGAATTCAGATCTTTTAACCAGGATGGGAATCGCCTAGACATGCCTAGCCTAGCGGTTTTTCCCACTGTGCAGACCGTACAATTTGTTGTAAGCAATGACAGGTTGAGCAGGCACAAGCCCGCCAAGAAAAGGTCCAAAAAGAGCGACAGCGACTGGAGGACGCAGCTAGGCAAGGACTGAGCGACTTCAAACAGAGAAACAGAGGAGCTTGAAAAGTTGGAAAGGTATTGACAAAAAAATTTACGGCACACATTCACATGTCTGAGAAAGGACTTTTCAAACGAAAGTTCGGCCGGCCACAGGTGTTTCTTGCTATGATTCCGAAGAGTCCAATTAAGGTGATCTCAGATAGGAAAAGGCCCCACAACCATCAGTCGTATAGGCAGACCTGTCTGTTTGTCAGGGAAGATCAAGCAACTCTCAAGCAGTTGCAGCTGCGCTTGAAGTTACGCCAAGTCGAAGCAAGGAGAGAGCGAGTGGCAGCTGTCAGCATCAGCGAACTGTTCAAGCTTTGATTGTTGGAACAAGCTGAACCCAAAAGTGTTTTAGGGAGGTGTCACAGCACAAGCAATCCTGTCACTCATGCCTGGCACACCCATTGACATGTGGAATTGTAACAGGAGGAGGCCTGAAACTTGACTGCCAAGTTGATGGGTCGCGGTACATTGAATCTACCGATTCTGCTTTTAGCCTATGATTTGCTGCTGAAACTAGCGGCAGAATCTGCTTTTAGCCAATGCATTTGATAGAAAAACCATGGCGCGTGTGCAGAAGCTGCGAAGCCTGGAAATGACATTCCATCAAAGCCAGTCATTTGAGTCATCTAAGCCGAACTCATCTATATACTCCTCTCCCTGCAGCATTTGTTGGGCCAGCGAGGCTCAAGGGGGGCCAAGCGCCATGCCACGGCCCCGCAAGGTGCAGCCAGTCATGTTGGAAAATTGCATCCTTGGTGGCATTTTGTGTCACTTGATTCACTTGATCCTTACCTCACTTCAAGGTAGCTACACTTTTGTTGGTGGCACTTGGCATTTGTCCAAAGTCTCTATGGAATTTCTCAGAGGTTGAAGGGAGGACTGGCCCGGAAAGAATGATGAAACATGAACATTTTGGCGTCACATAGGCCCACTGGGTCGCACAGTCTGGGGGCTGGACAGGATACCTTTGAAAGACCTGAAGGTTGGAGAAGAAGTAGATGGCCGAGTCAAGGGTAGATATCGATCCATGGGTTGGTTCCTTGTCAGGAAAGTGTCCTTGCAGGGGGGGGGGCATTCACTAGTTTCCAAGAGGTCACACTTACCGCTGAGCTGTGCTTCAGTGTCTTCATGAAATGATAGACTGGGGCATACTGGTCCCCAAAAGTGTTGAAGTGGAGAAACTGGGACGGAAAGGTTATTTCAGGTTTATATATATATATATATATCTCATTTGAAGCTTTCACCGTGTCTTCATTTAACCTCATTCCTTTTCTCACATCACCCTCCTACTTGAATAGACAAGTTGCATCCCAGAACTTCCGCAATAAAAAACAAAGCAACACGCCAGCACGAGTGAAATCAAACATCAAAAGACATTACCCAAAAAAACAAGCAAGAAGCCAACCAAAGCACCTCCCCCCCTAGTCCAAAATCAGTGTACATATTATACATATACGTGCGTGTGAATACACACAATATCCATCAATTGTGTTTGTAGGGGAGCTCCAGGATTTGGCTTGATTCAGGTGCTTGAATTATTGCAGTTTGCGCTTACTTGGTGCGAATGAAAAAACACGGAACTTGTGAATTTTTGAGGCTTGGTGACCTCAGCCAATTCCCAGGTTTGTGGACATAGGAGCCATCAAGGACGCATTTATGGAATTTGAAGAATGCTGTGAGGGCTTCCCACCAAACAAGATGTTCACTTGGCGTTGCTTGGTGGTAAAATTGGACCGAACCGGGACCCTGTGTCACGCTTGTTTGATTTGGTTTTGCATCATGTTTGTTGGCTGGGTGTTCTGTTCCTTGATGGGAAGTATGAAGATGGAATCGCTGCTGTGCTGCCCCCTGGATCCGGATTTAGCACTTCATTTCATGAATTGCTTGTATAAATCATATGGCTATATGAGCATATGATATATGCTTTTGAAAATTAGTGATTATGGAGTGCCAACCTGTTATGGTATGCCATATGATGAGCTCAGGAACCGGAATTAATTGCAGTAAGGGTTGATTATAGACTCATGTCGGCACAGGGGACACATTGGTGCACCTCCTTTTTTGTGGTATATCCTTGTCATGTCCAAATCTGCAAACGGTTTGGCAGTGAGGCAACGGAGACTCGTTGACTGTTCGAATACTTGCAACTTGGCACAGTATTGTGGCCATGATAAACTCTGAAAGTGTGTGCGAGAAGGTGGAGTTTTTGATGAATGCTTTTTGGATGATTCATCATGATCATGGTTTGCACTGAGTGAAAAACTGCATGATTTCAAAATGGCACGATATGAGATGGTACATGTTGGTACCTTACGATGTTTTGAGCTAAACAACTGGAGGTTTCAGTGACATGACATCAGGAGCTGGATGATGATAGAGTCTACCTCACCAAGCGCGGTGGGTCACTTGAGCGTCCGCCTCGCTTTCGACAGAGCCCAAGCGTGAAAGATGTAGAAGCTTACAGCAGCTTGGTTGCAGTTGTTGCAATCTCTTTGGGGTTCCCTTCAAGAAAAGCCATTTGTTCAATGCGTTGCAATCGCAACTTGGTTCAACTTCCAGGTTCGTAGATGACATTTGTCGTTGAATGCCGTTGATCATCAATGACCAACCATTTTTTTGCATTTCATTTGTTGGAGGCTGAACTCTTGAGTCACTATACCCGATCTGTTGAAATATCCATTTCGGACTTGTCAGGAGACGTTGATGCGAATGAAGCTTTGCTGCAAAACTAAATGACCCTTTTTACTTAATCCTTCAACAGGATGTCTGCAATCAGAGATGATGATGTAGTGAATTCAGCAGGTGCATGTTGAAGATAACAAGTCTGCTGACTGGTGGCATGTCCCAGCTATACTCGGCCGATGCAGGAACTGGAGCAAAGAACAAGTTTTGCTTCCTGTTTGGGACATGTTGATTCGAATTGTACCAGCAGTACCTTACCTTGTCATCCTGATTGGAATGGATAATCAGATGTTCGGGTAATCGCATGCACTGCTGTGAGCACATGACCTCCCAACTGAGGAATTGATTGATGCAAGCATTTGTGGAATGTCTCCAAATGGTATTTGGCTGCGCCTCCCTTCGAGAGCTGGGGATGAGGGGCAGGATTTTCGAACCTTACTACGAGCAGAGCATTGCAAGGCGCCATGGACCTTCGTCCAGAGCTTGTAGGTTTTTAAGCATGTCCGCTTCTCGCATGTAATTTCAATGAATTTCCCGATTTTGTTTCGGGTTGAAATGTGCAGCACCCTTATGCTTTGCCCACTCACCTTTCTAATGACACTGAGCGATCATGGACCAACCGGCAGGAGTCTGTTAAAAGCACTGCTAGCCTTGGAATGACAGTGCCTGTGCGTGTCACTGGCATTGACCAAGAGAAGAATCAAGTTCTTGTGACAATGTCTCTTGGCTCCGTGTATGCAAGCTGCAAAGGATTGGTTTGAAGTGTGTTTAGATGATTTGGAGATGAAATACTTGAGAAATCTTGAGAAACATGTCCAAAAGTCTTGGAGAATTCTGCCAAGCCCAATCTTAGTCAAAGCCGAATGACAGGGACACGGACAGCCCTTCTACACAGCAAAATTTGTATTAGATGCGGGGTGTGCAATGGGGGTAACGCGGACAGTTGGCCAGCCACCAGCACACTTAGGTTGGATCCTGAAGAAACAGCAGAATCATGACAAAAAAAAAACGCAGAACATCAATCTGACAGAGGAACAAAATGAATCATTTGAATTTTACCCAAAATAATACTAAATTGTATCAAATTTTCAATTTATAATTATTAAAGATATATTGATCTAAAATTATTTTCATAATGAAATTCAATATATATCTTAAGATATTTTAGAAATTTATTTTCAAAAAGATATTATATATTAAATTTAAAGCAAAAAATAATGATAATATGAATAATATAGTTAATATATATAGATATTTTTATATATTTTAATTTTATATATTATTATATTGTTT
>DF242325.1:10000-24238 GCA_000507305.1 Breviolum minutum Mf 1.05b.01 | reverse complement strand
AAATTATAATATTAAGTAAAATAAATATATTAAAATAATAAAATATTATTTAATTATTAAATAAAAATATATATTTCAAAAAAGAAAATTATCATTCAAAAATCAAAAATAAAAAATATAAATTCAAAAATAAATAAAAAATAAAAATAAAAATCATATATATAAATTCAAAAATAAATAACATATTTATATATCAAAAAAATTTATATCAATTTAATTATATTTTATATTAAACTAGTGTTGATCCGCTGTTTCCAACAGCGAACTCATCTGAATGGCAGGAAAAAAGAATTTCTTATATAATTTTTTTTTTGATATTTTTTTTCGGCAGGTGGTAAGTCAATATACAATATACCCTGATAAATCAAATATGCCATCAATAATTTTACCATAGCAACATAAAACGTTTTCCACGTGTGGCCACAACAGCTTGGGTGCAGGAAGTCCTAATTGTCTGCCCTCTTTTTGTAAAATGGGATGCAAGCGTTTCTGTATGCGATGTAAAAGCTGAGGTAGTATATGGATGAGGCAAGCATCTGATCCTAAGATTATAAATCGGAAATCAAATAATGCAAGCACGCGAGTGGCATTTCCCACCGTTGGAATTCTGGGCACCGGACAATATCTATAAATAAATTATTTATCCGTAACAATCCCTGTTAAAACAGTAACTTCTCGGATGCGATCAAAAAGTACCTTCGATGTAAGGCCATCTGCAGGAAAGCCTGGTACAGGAACATAAATAAAGTTCTTTTTTATTTGGTGATGTAATTATTACCCATATGAGTCCAAACTTCTTTTGCGTGTCGGTGACCCAAAGCTTTGAAAGGACACCATCCAAGGTGGTTCATGCGGCTCCATATTTCATTCCTTTGATCCAATATATCGAGAATTTGCAGTCCAACCTGCAACAAAACGCAATTAAAATGCTATATATATTTTTTTAATAAAAAATTATATTTTATTCGAAAAAAATAAAAATATAAAAAATGAAAAATAAACATAAGGGGTGGAAGCGGCACCGGCCTGATAAAGATGAAGGAGTAAGGTTCATGGAACATATGCTTCCAAAGTACCATCATTGTTCTGGGCATTGCTTTGGCCTTCATCCCCAATTCTATCCCCTTTATCAATTTGAATTTTATCTTGATCTTCCAATCCTTTAATGTTATCAGATGTGGCGGCACGGGGCTTGCCACGTATTACATCCCACATAATTGAAGCAAACTCTTTCATGGCAAATACTCAAACCTCCTGTAATAATTGAAAATATGTAGGTAATAGTAAATAAAGGTCCGGCCAAGGGGCAATAATCAGGATTATTGGACGTCCGAATCGCTAGTCTAAGAAGAGTGACCGAGATGTATCTCATACGGAACGATCCTCGATCGTAAAAATTATCGATATTGCATTATTTTGTATAGACCATTATTTGCAAAAAGTAACGGATCTAAAATTGTCCAGCATAGATCAAATCTCCAAATGTTATAACGAAGGTATCGAGATTTTTTTAAATATCAATTTTTGTATATAAGATATTTCGAAAAAGTATCCAATGTATCAATATCCGAAAGTAATTACGCAATGTAGGTTTTATCTGCACAAAATAAAATTTGCATGCTCCAATAGTTGGAATCTTTTCCACGATCCAAGGTAGTAGTTTTTAAATAGCTTCGATTTAATTTTAATCGCCATATTAAAAAAATATTATGAGTTAAAAAAAGAATTCGGTAGCCAAATTAATAAATCACATATATAAAAGTTAGCCGTTTCATTGCAGGCATCGACCTCATTATATTACTATTCCATAGCCCGAAAAATATCATTAATTTCGTTAATACCATCAACATCTCATACCTTTCCTTTTTCCTACCTTCCTTTCCATCTTCCGCCCTTCTTACCTATCTTCTTTCCTTCCTTCCTTCCTTCCTTCCTTCCTGACATCTACATCTCCCTTCCTTCATCTTCCTTCCTTCATCTTCCTTCTTTCATCTTCCTTCCTTCATCTTCCTTCCTTCATCTTCCTTCCTGCATCTTCCTTCCTTCCTTCTTTCCTTCCTTCCATTTTCCTTAAAGTAATGGTATGGCCCTCCCGAAAACTATTCAGTGAGCAAGTTGCTACTTGATGCACGGGTGCAAGCCCAAACGCAAGTGGATACGACAACTTGGATATTGATCAAGTCGACCCCTTGCAATGAGACACATTCGTAGAAATTGAATTGAGATATTCGGCCAGTTGACATCTCCCCAAAGAACTAAAGGAAAGGTTTCACTTTGCTTCGCCAGTGACAGGAGTGAACAAGTAGAATCAAATAGACATGTTGTCATAAATTCAATAGACATATTACTATCGATTTCTTCAAAAAAATCCTGGAATTTTAAAAGGTTTGACGTAGCCAATTACATCTATGAAGGAAACTTGTATCTATGAAGGCGAAGATGTATTTATGAAGGGGAAGATGTATTTATAAAGGGGAAGATGTATTTATGAAGGGGAAGATGTATTTATGAAAGGGAAGATGTATTTATGAAGGGGAAGATGTATTTATGAAGGGGAAGATGTATTTATGAAGGGGAAGATGTATTCATGAAGATGAAGATGTGTTTATGAAGGGGAAAATGTATTTATGAAGAGGAAGATGTATTTATGAAGAGAAAGATGTATTCTCATCGCAGACATAAACAAATTCCGGGAATTTTTGAAAGAAAAATCAGAACGTAACGTGTGAGAGTCCGTTCTTGCAAAAAATCCCGGATTTTTTGAACCTTTTCCAACTGCGCGTTTCTACAACTCAAAAGGGAAACGAGATGTGCTGACTGCACATTCGTTACAGATGCAGTACGTGCCCAGATTTCCATCAAAAAATCCCGGATTTTTATGAGGAATGGTAAAGGGAAGCCTCCGATGGAGATTCCGCACACAATTTTTGCGATTCGTCGTTACCGATTTTATGGTATAATAAAATAAATAATTTTTAAAAAATATTTTATTTATTATATATATATTTTTATATTATTAAAAATAAAAAATATTTTTTTTATTTAAAAAATTTAAATAATATTAGTTTTTTGATTTTATAATATATAAAATAATTATTCCAACCAATACCTATCTTTTTATAATAGGAATAAAAGTAAGCCAAAAGCACTTCAGACCCCAAAAAAGCGGCCATACCAACGAATACCAAAGCGGCCAGGTCCCAGATTACATTAAGAACCCCATTAATAAACCAATTAGAAAACAAGGTGTTTCTTTCTTCCGCAAACAAAGGCGCTGTAAATATTAATTACATTACATATAATATATATATTTTTTTTATTTTTTCTGATAAAATGATCAAACTTTAGGATGAGCAAGTGAGCAAGTCTTGGTACGTCGGCAATGAAAGGAAATTGATATAGCAATGTTATGAGAAATCAGCATCTTCCAATATCAGATTCATTTCCCTTACCTGGTGCCACATTGGGCAAAACAACACTTGGTGGAGAGGATCCCCTGCACCCTGATCCCATGGCCCGAAAAGCAGAATGAATTCATCGAAACTTTTGGGATGTTTTAAAGCCATTGCTCAACATTGACAACCAAACTTCTCTGCCCTAACCATCTTCTGGACCGGGGTTTCATGCAACGCCCGTCTCATTAGCTTTTTGAGCTGCTTGAACACGCACCTCGGAAGCACCTGGACTGGATCATGAGAACACATGAGAACTAATAATGCCAGCTACTCAGCTACAATATGAATCGAGGCTCACACATTTGCAGCGGATCTTCTGGACTTCATTACACCAGGGATCCATCAGGCTAAACCTGCCAATAATAATCATAACAATCATCGCAATTTGAAGATGTTTGTCTCAGACAGCCACGCAACGATCTTTGTCTTTTCGCACATCTTCAAGGGCATTGACAGTCAATGAAAAGCAACGCCTGGTCGTCTAACTTGAGCTCCCAAAGAATGCCGCGGCATCATCTGCAAAAGTTCCAGACAAATATTTGCACAGCTGTTTTGTCGGATGACAAACCGCTGGGAAAGACATGTGTTAAGGTGGCAGTTTCTGATCTTAAACCATCTGAAACAGGGCAGATGCACCCCTGCTGCGTGGACACCAGGTGTTGTCGGTTTCACCATGGTAGTTGGCGTGGCCTTAGGTAAATTTGATTTCTGCTTCTGTCAAAGGCAATGCCAAACAGAGATTGTGGTTGTAAATCCCACGTGACATGCGTCGCATCCATGGGGTAGTTGCATCACGAAAGGAATTATGTGCCTTTCACACCTTTTGTGGAAATAGGTATCGTAATGCTGTCATGTTCTTCATAATAGTTCTTTCGTGTGATCCCTCCAGAAGCTTAGCTTCCAACAGCCCTCGGAGCGCGAATTCCTCGACACACGGACGTTAGGTTCTCATTTAGCTAATGAAGGTTGTGACTAGAGAGAAATCAGCATGCGAAACTGTTGCTGGATCAAAGCCTGCTCCAGTTGAGATGGTATCTATCCAAGTATCCCATCTTGTGTGAAATAACCCCAACCTATGCAGGTTTGTTCAAATAAAGGTCCATAGATTCTACAGTAGATTCCCCTCATGCCTTGCCCAACCACTGGGGCTGGCGATCTTCCGCGTGCCGCCCTCGGTAGGTGAAGTGTATTCTAGAGGCATCATGCTCTTCCAGGCTCAATGGTCCCAAAATCCCCAAGTTTCTGGCATCTTCATTTGGCTAACTTGGACATGGCACATACCTGTCACAAGAAGATCCCCCTCTTCGTTTTCAAGGTTGGATTTGGAAACCTGTACCTTCTCCAAGTTCAATGGGAAAAAATCTAGCAGTTTTTGCCTCACCAAGTTTCAACTGCATTGTGTCTGTATCCGCCTGGACTCGTTGGTGTTGACACAGCTGGAGAGGCGTTTCTCACCTCAGCTCCAGCCCACCCCAAAGGAAACACCTACCATCACTGCCACTTGGAGGCCGTACTGGATAGCCACCAATGGTACCTTGTTCCCAGAACGTTAACAAAAAGATATTTCCTTGGACTTCCAAAAACAACCAGACCAAACTTACCAAACCCAATGTTTGAAGTGGCAAGACAGCGAAACTTCAGTCAAACTTGACGCATCCCACCTCGAGTAACTGGTGCTGCCATCTGTGCCTAAGTTCGGCAAAGCTTGCAAATGGATTGCCTGAGACCTTTCTACAACAACGGCGTGAAAATAGCTCGACATACAAACTCAAAGACAACCAAATGGAGAGTCCTTTCTACTGGTGAGTAAGCGGGAGTTGAATCCCCAAGCACTTTAGGAACTTGAAGCAACTTCAAAGAATCAAGACGCCCCCAACATCCAGGGCCACACACTGGAACGCCAACAGGTGAAACAGGACCGCTCATGTCAGAGACCATCACCTGGTCCAGGTTGACTGGTTGACATAACTACCCCAACCATGACGGAAAACTCCGAAAACCCAGCCAACCCGCCTGACGCGCGTAGGGAGCACGTCCACCAGAGAACTGGGCCCAGAATTGCTTGAAGGTTTAAAGAGGTGAATCGAAAACTGAGGTAACAATTGACATGCGTAAGGGCAGAAAATGGTGAAGTCTACATTTGATTAATCGAATCTTTTAGATGATTTCACTGTTTTTTCCTTATAAGATCCTTTGAGCCTTTATACTTTTATAGTATTCTCAACAAAAACAAATCAACAAGTCGGTGGTTAACCAACCAGCATGGCCTGCGCTTGCATGCAGGGTTGTTGGCTTGGCACCTGCAAAGCAGTGGAATTGTTTGGCCAACTGTTCCACGGCATCCTTAGCCATCCTCACCAGTTCCCCCTATGGATTGATAAAAAATACATCTATAGTCTATAGTATTGTAGTATCATACGAAAAAAAACTGTATAACTGTATATAAATATATACGTATATAATCCTGTGGAATTCTCGGGGGATTGGGAATTCAGCCAAACAAGTTGATACCTTTTCCGGCACCAGCTTCATAAGCACAACACACCGTGCCTGACGTATGACATTCGGATGCATTGGCTGGGAGGAGGCTCGTACATTCGCCTGAGTTTGGGAGACGGGAAGGAAAATTATCAACGGCTGATTGCCTCATCGACTCGATACTTAGTCAGCACCATCTTGATCTTCTTTGCACCATCTTTTGCACAACGCAAACAATATCTATATTGGTTGTTGGCAATGGATTCTGACGAAATCTTGACTTTCTAGCCGCATGTTATCCAGGCAAATCCACCATGACAGCAGATTTATGACTCGCAGACTCACAGGTACAGACCCCATGAGCATAGGCAACATTGGCAACTCGAGGTGCCTCAGGATTCAACGAGAGTGGCTTCTGCTTCATGAAACTCTAATTTCGTGCATCTCTTTTGAAAACATCACAGCACTTTCACCATATTTCAGCTATTGGGAAAGAAAGAAGGCTCCACAAAACTAGCCCAAAACCCAAAGCGGACATGCAGTGCATCCATTTTTCATCAGCAACGACATTCATCTCTGCAAAACCCATAGGCAGCTCCAGTTCACAATGGCCAGAGAGCCAAAGGCTTCCAACAGCGCGATCTCAAACGGCTCACTGCACAATCAAATGACAGTTCTGCGACAATTGACACTGACCAGAGTGTCCTCAAGCAATAATAAAACTATATATTTTTTTAAATAAATATATTATCTTTATATTTCCATATTCCTTCAAAAATAGCCAAAAGGGCATATTGTGAGAGTCGTTGCAGTGTCAATCCTGTCAATCTCATGTGTCTCACTTCTTGAGCTTCTGACCACCACGAAGCAGACCTGTACGCCTGGCTGCAATGAGACCAACCTTCTGTCCAGGCACGGCTGCGCGTGCCACAGTGGTCGGATGGCCCACGTGCTGGTGATTTCCTCCTCCGTGAGGGTGCTCCACAGGGTTCATTGCTGAACCACGCACCTTTGGCCAGCTGTTGCGCTTCACGCGGTACTTGTGGTGGTTGTTGCCAGCCTTCAGCACAGGCTTGTCCATGCGGCCACCACCTGCAACAATGCCAACAATGGCACGGCAAGTGGATGGTATGCTCTTTCGGCTGCCGGATGGCAGACGAACTCGGGTCTTCTTGCCATCATCCGAGTGGCCCACCACCATGCAGGATGTTCCAGAGGCACGAGCAAATCGTCCACGGTCAGCTGCCTTCTCCTCGCACATGGAAATCACGGTACCCTCAGGCATCTTGGCCAATGGCAACACGTTTCCAACAGTCAACTGGGCCTTGGTACCACAGTAAACGAACTGACCAGTGTGGGCACCCTCCACAGCCACCCAAAGCTCTTTCTTCAGCTTGTAGCGGTACGGGTCATGGAAAACAACTTCGCAAAGTGGTGCTCCACGTCCAGGATCGTGCAGAATGTTCTTGATCAAGCCCTTGATGTAGCCCTTGCGCTCCACATAGTCAACGGCACGAAGCTTCACTGCACCCTTCCTCAAGCGAGTCTTGGCTGTGAAGATCAGGGACTTACCCTTACGGGACCCGCGGATGACACGGCCCATGGCGTCACAAAGGCCCTGCAGACAGATGATTCCCTGAAGCCAAATTGCAACAATCACACAAGAATATTACAAGATTGGCAATCTCATGTTTTCTCCCTGTGAGCCCTTGACTTACTCTTCTGTGCACCGACTGGAAGGTATCATTAAATTGAAGTTAAGAGGCAAGAATTTGTTCCGCAGCCAAGATCAAGATCCACATGACTCAAGTTGTTTTCTCTTGTGGGGGATGGATCTGCAGCAAAGGTAAACAACTACAGTGTATTGACTACTCTTCATGCCTCTCACTTCTTGAGCTTCTGACCACCACGAAGCAGACCTGTACGCCTGGCTGCAATGAGACCAACCTTCTGTCCAGGCACGGCTGCGCGTGCCACAGTGGTCGGATGGCCCACGTGCTGGTGATTTCCTCCTCCGTGAGGGTGCTCCACAGGGTTCATTGCTGAACCACGCACCTTTGGCCAGCTGTTGCGCTTCACGCGGTACTTGTGGTGGTTGTTGCCAGCCTTCAGCACAGGCTTGTCCATGCGGCCACCACCTGCAACAATGCCAACGATGGCACGGCAAGTGGATGGTATGCTCTTTCGGCTGCCGGATGGCAGACGAACTCGGGTCTTCTTGCCATCATCAGAGTGGCCCACCACCATGCAGGATGTTCCAGAGGCACGAGCAAATCGTCCACGGTCAGCTGCCTTCTCCTCGCACATGGAAATCACAGTACCCTCAGGCATCTTGGCCAATGGCAACACGTTTCCAACAGTCAACTGGGCCTTGGTACCACAGTAAACGAACTGACCAGTGTGGGCACCCTCCACGGCCACCCAAAGCTCTTTCTTCAGCTTGTAGCGGTACGGGTCATGGAAAACAACTTCGCAAAGTGGTGCTCCACGTCCAGGATCGTGCAGAATGTTCTTGATCAAGCCCTTGATGTAGCCCTTGCGCTCCACATAGTCAACGGCACGAAGCTTCACTGCACCCTTCCTCAAGCGAGTCTTGGCTGTGAAGATCAGGGACTTACCCTTACGGGACCCGCGGATGACACGGCCCATGGTTGCAGATCCACCCCACAACAGTACTGGAGCCTAAAAATGGCAGAAAGTTAAGAGCCTCTGAAATATTTGTTGAATCAGCTGCCCCACGACTCAACCTTCATCTTGCATCTTGAATTCTGTTAAAGCTCAACCGCCACAACATCACAACAAAACCTACCCGAGGAGCGCACGGAAGAAGAGCGGGGCTTTGGCTGCACACAGCTGATGCCATGTGCCACAACTGCCACACCGGCAACATATCACCAATGCATGTCATGCATGTCTACCAAACACATCGTGTCAAAGTTCTGATGATTTTTCATCCTCTACTCGTCCCCTACCCCTTCGTATACCAACAACTTCTCCATGGAGTCTTGAATCTGGAGGCACCTGGAGCACCCCTCAGAGCCATATGAGCCTGTCAACAGGAAACACTTCAAGGCTAATCAATGCCAAATCAAGGCCAAATCGATTTCAGCAAGATTCACAAACCCAAACACTTGTGAATGATTCATTCTATCAGACTGGTCAGACCGTTAGGTTTTACTTCCGGATTCTCTCTGGTGATCAAAAATGTCATTCTCGGACCAAACTAATTTGACACATCATCATCATCATCATCATCATCATCATCATCATCATCATCATCATCATCATCATCATCATCATCATCATCATCATCGTCATCGTCATCGTCATCGTCATCGTCATCATAATCATCATCATCATCATCATNTCATCATCATCATCATCATCATCATCATCATCATCATCATCATCATCATCATCATCATCATCATCATCATCACATCCATGAATTCTTATGCGAAATATGTTGCCAAACGGCCTGGCAAGCCATGGCTGGAGGCGTCTGCGAGCGATGGGAAGATCCCTGAAAACACTTGAAAACTCGCAGCTGGAATGCCGTGATACTCACAAAGAGTACACATCATCAACCCCCACGCCTGCGCGGGTCCAACCTGGAAAACGACAGCTGCATTCCACGGCAAATCCAACAAAATGACTTTTCACGAAAACGTTGAGCAAAGAAAAAAAAATCTGTGAAGCGTGCAGGTGTAGCAGCAGGAGGAGACCTGGCAACTGCAGGCAGAAATGAAGCTATGTATATCTGTATATCTACACTCAATGAACACTCATTTTGAATACCTGTGAGTCCCTTGCCTGGGAGAGTGCTGCATGCCTCCAGCAAGGCCAGCTGTAACCTGTCTTGAAGGGCCAAGGGGTCCAACATGGAAGGATCTGCCCAAGTTCCAACGTTCTTGGGCTCCCATGCAGCCATCACAGGGCCACCAGCTGAAATGCATCCTTAGACACCACAAACCACAGAAGTCACATAAGTGCCTTCGGGTGCAACACCTCCTCACATGTGTCCCTAATTCTGCCAAGCCACCGTTGGCCTGCAGCATCCCATGTTGTTTGCAAGAGTCTTTTATGCATAAAAGAAAAAAATCAGCGACGAATCAAAGCCGCGATGATTGCTCAGACCAAAAAGCCGGCAAAGCTGGCAGCTCGAGTGGTGGATGCCATAACCTCAAATCCTGCCCCCCTCCAAACCCTCCACCTCATTGCATGGCACTGCACCTGGCTGCGGAGAGATCTAATCGACTGCATTAATGAGAAGGTTAAGTATGGTATACACAGTAACCATCAGTAACCCCCCACATAACGCCACAAGGTGGCAATCCCCAACTTCACCATTTTCTTCCCAGATCTCAACTTTTTTCAGTACATCCCTTCGGCCTGGTGGTACCTTGATGGCACCACATTGTGTGCTCCCAACGGAGGGAGCTCGCGCCAACATCATGTACCTCGGAAATGTCAAGAAGGTTTCGGAGATCTCAGGACTTGGTGCCAGTTGCCAACAAACAAAAACAAGGCCCTTACGGTAATACCCTGATACCTTGCCTCTGGTCATTGCTGTTCGTGAAAAGGTATCCAACATTTGGGAATTTTCCATTGCTCATCCCCAAAGGTGCAGGTTAAACAGTGCCAGGCAACTGTGTGTTGGAGCTTTTGGCTGGAAGGGATCGCCTGCAGTGCAGAAGATTTTCCCGCACATTTAGCACATCGGAACGGAAAAGACACTTCTTGTCCGAATTTTTCAAGATGTCTCAGTTGTTATCCCTAACCAAACTGCACACTTAGCCTCATTGGCTGCATGGCAGGCTGGGCTGCAACCACACTGGCTCCTGATCTGAAATTGACTCAACTTAAAGAAGAAACGGATCCATTTCCTGCTTGGAAAATTACTCAGCGGGTTTGCTAGACTTCCAGATTCAGCTTTTCCTGCTATACTACCAAACTCCTTTGTAACTGGAAACGGAAGCTCCAAAAGCTATCAAATAGTTGTTGCGAACTAGCACGAGACAAAATCACAGAACAGTTCCTAACTTTCAACACTTTCAACCACTCCAAGCCCCATCCTCTGAAACCTAGGAAGGGGTCTGCAACTTCAACCTCACCAGGTGGGATTTCATCACATCACCGCTGCACAATTTGCACAATTCATACATTCCCTTTCGACGCACCTGACCCTTCCCATCATGTCGCGGCTGGACCTGGTCGCCAAGAACTACACAGTAGAGCTTCAATTTGCAATCATCCCCGAATAGGTAGAATTGATCTTTTGGGGGTACACAATTCATCCCAGTTCAAGTGTGGTCTTTTTTGTTTTTTGTTCTACTATGCTATGTTGTATTGTTCTGTATACTTGGGATGTTTGTATAATCATTGATATTTCAAAAACACATTCCCAGGTCAAGCCTTCAAAATTCAGAACTTGTTCCTAGCTCTTTGAAAGTTCAAGGTTTTGATGAGATCATGCCTTCCAGAAACATCTGCAGTAAACGCAAGTGGCAATGCCAGCCATTCCAACATGTTCAAACTCTCTGAGGGCAGCACCGACCCGGAGCGAGCTCCAGAGGGGTGCTGCACCAATGGACGCAACTGTCAAACAAACAGAAGGTGCAAACAGAATCATAAAAACCAATGATGCTTTCGTTTCAAGTTTCATCCTTTTCAATTTTTGAAGAGATTAACCAAGCATGACAATTCCACAGTCCAAGCTGGGTTGAAGACAGCCTCAATTGGCCTAGAAACAGTTCAAAAACAAGTATCAAGTTGAAGCTCCAACATTGAAACACTGAGTTTCAGACTGAGCATAGTAGTGCACATCTCCTGAGAGAGGACCTAAGTTACTAAGGCACCCCAGGATCTCTGCTTGGAAAAAGTCGGGTCCACCCTGTTGACACCTTGAGAACTCCGACCAGGCTTAACAGCTCCAGGTGATTGACTCCTTCCCCTGTGCGAGGGATCTGCCCAAGTGGCAGGAACCTGTACCAAATGTCAGGTTCTTCCAAATGTTCAGCAGATTTACAACTGCGATTTCTGGAATGAAAGTTTCTCATGACTCATGACATTCAAGTACACAATAACTTTGTAGATGCACATTTCATCATTCTTTTCAATGTATCATAGGGTGCCTCATGGATGGCCAGCCTGTTCAACAGTCGAAATCAATGGCTTCAATGCGCCGATGCTAAAACTACAAAAAGTCTTCGCTTCGGCAAAGGGAAGAAATGAAAACGAAATTGAATCACTACCTCAGCCCCGAATCACTCGGAAATTGCTACCTCTCACCTATGCTTAAATCTTCACTTCCCTGTTGTACCATGCAACCTCTTAAAAGTTCCAGTTGCACACTAAAGATCACTGAGTCCATTACTTGCGGTCAGCTGAGGTTTGCCACTCAGCCTTCGAAAGAGTTTGGTTATTTGGTTGTTACTTTGAGGTAATCAGCCCTGCTTGGTTTTGATTGTTTTTTTCATAGTGTTTCACAGTTTTTGGATGGTTTGATTGGGCTGTCAACTTGGAGCTCTCCTTTTCTTCTCTGATTCTTAGTCTCTTTTCCCAACCTTCTCGTGATTTTTCCCATTCAACATCTCGGAGTTTACCACCTGCACAACACGAGGCCATGTCGCGAAGCTTCCCGCATGGTTGGATCGATGCATCGATGCCTGGGCCTTGCCATTCACCTTCGGAAGGCCCGAGTCGACGCACTCCGCCTGCAGCGTAACGGCATACCTGGTAGCGAAATCGACCAGCTGGGAAAGGTTCCAACAGCTTCTGGCAAAGACATCAAAATTTTACAACACTGTTGGTCCGGAGTCCAGACCCTTTCAAGACATTTCGACATACAAATCATGGGGGGCACTCAGATTGGATCACACAGCGAGAGATTTCTTGATGGACCTGACAGAATGAAATAAATGGAAAAACGCTTCAAGCCTTGCCTGATTTTCGGGATGGCAAAAATTCGGAGATTCCCAAAGCGCCTGTTCGGCCAAAAGCTTTTCGCAAAATGAACAAAACAGGTCAGGCTTCACGAGCACATTAAACCTCAGAAATCATGAGACTTCAGTATGCCTTGCCCATGCTACGACCTGTAACTCCAACAGTTCTGTGAGTCCAGTACTTGATTTCGTCCAGAAATTCGCTCTCCATCCGATTGAGCTCGACATTGCTGAGCACCTGGTAGAAACTGGTAGAAAAAAGCACAGTTTTCAAAGCAAAGAAAAGCGTCAATTTTCCAATTGCCAGTTTTCCTGAGGTCCTGACCGGAAAGAGTTTTGCAAGGGAGCTATTTCGAACAGGTTTGTCCTGAATTGCAACACAAATCACGATCACCAAAATCGGCAGCAATTTCACGACGATCTGGCCCTCAAATTATGCCACAGAAAAGCACAAAAACAATTGATTGACATCGCCACTGACTACAACCACCACAACCAAAGAACATTGTCATTATTCCCATAGAACAAGCCACAGCAAGAATGACAGAGTTGCTCTAGCAGAATTCTCCTCCCACATCTTGTCAGCTAGCAACAGCGACCTTACTCGCCAATTGCATGTGATACTGCGTGTAATAGGATGCTGATGCATGACATAAAAATACAACTTTGAAGAACCCCAATTCTCCTTTGAATCAAAGCAGCACAGAATCTTCAGTGACAGCTTGCAATCAAGAAACGTCAGAAACAATGGACGCCACGTGCAGGCATGCAAAGTGATGCGAGAACTCTCTTTGAACCTTCCAGGACTCTCAAAATTGAACTCTGGTCTGGTAGTACCGAAGTAGTACTGACTGGTACCGTAATGCTTTAGAAAAATTCTTACTTTCTCTCAAACAGTCGAACACCTTTAGTGATTGCAAGTCCAAAGGCAACCACAGTGGCCTGCTGAGGTAGATCACACTCACAATGAAGGCTGAGACACTAAATATGCCCTGCAGGGGAATAAAAGCCGTGCACTGAGACAGAACCAGTTTCAACAAACAAATCGCTCCCAAGTTCATCCAACTTCCCAAGACATTGACATCCAACTGAACCCTTTCACGTCGGTAAACACCATCATCCATTCAACATCAATGTATCACAAATGTATCTTCCAAAAATGTGTCATGGATGTCGGCCTGATGGAGAATACTCAAAATAAAGGAACAAACGTGCAAGGCCGAGCAGTCATGAACCTTGGCAAAGTTGACCCAGCTCAGCTGATGACTGCGGTGGTTGACTTTCACATCTCGTCCAAGCCACAGATTCCGGGAATATTCTGTTCAACTCAGGTTTGTTGTGATAGGGAACCTGTCAAAAAT
>DF242325.1:0-5000 GCA_000507305.1 Breviolum minutum Mf 1.05b.01 | reverse complement strand
AGCTCAAAGAGGATCCTGGAAGAAACCCACTTCATTCCACTGTAGCCAGGTAATAGACCCTGACATAGATGAAAGAATTCACCAGGTTCTGTTGTCAGCAATGCCATAGTGACTAACAAGAGCGCCAAAAGGATTCTCCGAGGCGGAGGTCCATGTTCTGGGCCTGCCCCAGATTGGTACAAGACATGCACCGGGTTTACAAGTAGAGCCTCCCATCTTTCTGGTGGACTGGAACTAACTGCCGTCCCGTCTCCAGATGTCAGAGTAGGAGGTATTCCATCTTATGTGAGCTTCGGTGGTATCCAGCTTGTTTGGCACCTTGCGTAACTGGCAAGCGAGAAGCTAATCAGGCTCCGCTTGATGTCAAGCCTGCAATCGGCTTGCAACAATCAGGCTCTTCAGCCATTCAGTGTCTTGTTGACTCTGATTGTCCTATGCATCCCAGTCACCTAGGGTGCTTGTCACTCCTCGGTGTACTTTGGACACCAGATGGCTTGAGTTGACCTGCCGGTTGTAAACTCGTTGTACGCGTTGTTGTGCACCTGGTTTCAACCCAGGTGCTGGAGAGGTGCAAACGTTATGCAGAGGGAAGCCATTCCTTGACCCTGGTCAATGAGTGCCCAGCTCGTGCATCATATCGTCTCGAGCTCAAACGGCCATCTCCACAAGCAAGTTACCGCACTACTGAGAGCTCAGCAGTGAGTAGAGTAACCAGTGTATGGGTATATCAAATCACACTACAGCACGGTAAAGGCAACAGCGCCCAGCCGTGTGCACATATACTGTCGTCGCCTAAAGGTCAATGGGAGAAAATGGACAAGGAATGTCCGCCTCAAACAAAATGTTGCCTGAAAGCCTTGAGTCGCCCAATGTCAGGAGTAGTTGTAGGCTTGCTGCCCTTCGAGAGGAAGAGCAGAGGATGTCTTGAGGGTGTCTCTGCGACAGTTCCACAGGTGAACCCAAACCCAAAGCAAGTCAGTAACAGTAGGAATATCCTTTGTCAATAGAATGGCTATACAATAAAAGCAATTCATAGCCATCTGTCTGAGAGTGCTGTAGCACTTTTCCCGCGTGTCCTTTCCCATCCGACAATGAGGTCAATGCAACCAGTGTTGTCGATAACATTGTGTTTGCCAAGACAATGTGACTTGTCTGAGACAGAGGAGTCAAGAAAACCTCAGAGACGGAATGTCGTAGTGTACATCTGTCTCTCCGTGCTTTGATGGCCACGCAACAAGTCCAGCTATCGAAAGCAATTGAACCTAGGACCTTTGCGCAGGTATGGTTGAATCACGTTAGAAGGCATCAGATGTATCTGGTGAAGCAGGCAGTCAACAAGAGTGTCCATATCGACAGGATATGTGGGTCCGTAGTTCGACGGAGGGTAATGTCCTGCATAGAAAAATGCAGGAGAACCGGTCTACGTCCCCGCCCCTTCTCATCGAACAGCATGGGTGACAATTTGCCGAGTACCTATTGTTTGAACTCCTCGAACTTCATATCCTTTGGTTAGGAATGACTGACGGCCCGAGTACGTGTGAGAGTATAGAGCTCCCCTCGTATCAGCCCGTAGGTGCCTCTGTAATGAGTGTCAACGTAGTTCCGATGCGCAGTAAGGTTCCAATCCAAGAACCAAGCAGTGCTGCTAGAGGAAATTCAGGGAATGCCTTTTTTTTTGATGCCAGCTGCTAGGGTACGTGTCCCGGGCGGTTCGCCCTTCAGTCAGCTACAACGACGCGAAAAGGACAATTCCCATTCGTGAAAAGCAACAAAAACATTCACGATCATTGGCCAAAACAATGAAACGAATTAATCAAACAAATTCGAAAAACAAATTAATCCTCCGAGGAAGAGTGCGTCAGAGACGAGAGAGCCGTTCCAAGTCATCAATGGTGCACAAGAAAAGGAGGATCGGCGCAGAGAAGCCATTGGGTTAGAGATACCGGTGACAAGAGCCGCATTCGATCAAGGAGAAGGAAGGACCGATGACGTAAAGTATCATCAAACGAGAAACAACACTGGCGTAAAGTCCTGTTTTTTTTCCCTGATGGCTGCATGGCTCTATGTCTCCATAGTCCGGGCGGTCGCCCTTCTGTCAGCACTAACTAAATAACACACGATGCACAAATTTCTGTATTAAAGTGACAACTGTACACGCCAAGTAAAAATACAGAATTTAACTAGCAGTCTCCCAGAGAGTGCCGTTAGGTGTATTGGCGAGTCCAATCACAGACCAGAAAGAAAACAACGGGTGGAGGGACAATCCGGAGATTGTTGGTGTGGGGCGCCGGTTTTCCGAGTCGTTAGAGCAAGGGCTAGTGATGGCACCGCCGAGAGCACGCATGACTAACGACCGGTCCACTGGCGTTGCGGCAAGGGTTAATTTAACTGGTATTGGCACGGGTAGGAGACTGGTAGAAAACAAAACCTTAAGACGCGGCATATTATGCCGGAAGTGCGGCGAAGTAGAAAGTTTGATGTGAAACGATGGCGAACGCAGTAGAAGCGTCAGCCAGTACCGCAAGGCCAAAGAAAAAAGGCAGCGCAGGGTGAAACACCAGCAGCAAGAAGGGACGGAGCCTGCAAGGGGACTGTCAGAGGTCGAAAACGAGAGTCCAGCCGACGTCCGGAAAACGAACCAATGACAGGAACCTTGGAGCACCGTGCCGCCGCAGTGCCGACCGTCTCGTATTAAAGGGAGAAACACGAGAGGGAAGGAACGGGAGAGGAGCGCCAAGGAGAAGACAGCCGATCGAAGGAGCCCGCAACGACAGGACAATGCGGGGCCCAGGGCTGGCTGTCGAACTCCAAGGTACTCAAGAGAAAAGGTGAAAATTGAAGAGTGGCGAGAGAAGTGACCCTAGAACCGTCCACCATCTGCAAAGACGGGACGGGTATGAGGTCACAAAGGTGAATGGGAGGCCACCCCTCAAACGTAGAGAATGGCTGAAGAGGAGGGTGGTGAAGGTGATCAACCAACGGTAGAGCCGCAAGGCGAGAACGGGAAAAGGGCCAGGTGTAGAGTTCGAAGGTCAACCAGCAGAAGGCTTTGCCCTCGTACAAAGCCGCCAGGCCAGGACGAGAGGAAAGCCCAAGCTGGGACCAGAAGACAGAGAAGCGCATGCCATGGCGGTGATCACTTTGGATCTGGAACGCGGCGGGCCGGAACGACGAAGAAAGGACGGAGACAAAGCAGAAGACGACGACCGGGAGGAAGCAAAGGGAAGAGGGGATTGGTGTGACAGCGTTCGCGTGGGTGCACCTGGCTGGCGGAGCCACACGTAGCGCTGGGGGAGAGCTGGCAGGTGCACCTATTTGGTGAATCCGCCAGGTTCACACTGGCGTAAAGTGTTGTGAAACACGGGTCAAACAAATGCGAGAAAGTTGGAGAGCGCAAGCAACTTAACCAACCCTGGTCTTGGTGAAACCGCGTGAGACGTACAGGCGAAAACGAAAAGGGGCGTGCAAGAAACCGACCTTGGAGTCCACTCAAACGTTCTTCATCTCGACAGGGAATGCCTTGTAGTAGCATACCTCCTGGTGGATACGCCAAGTCCACAGGACAAAAAAAAACTACATGCACATTGAAAGTATTGGTCAGCTGTCCTCCCATCAGATCAACGTTGATAGGTTCACCCCTTTAACCCACAGATGTTCGCTCCTCTCTTCCCTCGACTTTCTCATGGAATTCTTTATGATGTGTTCAAACAGAAGGCACAGCGGTGGCACGGGAGAAAGTGATCTTGAAGACCTTGAAGAGCATTACTACTCTTACCTGCTGCGGTACTCGGCTAACGACAAAATTCTCGAAGCTCTCAGTTTCTCTTTTACGACGACACAGCGATTTCTGCAAGCAAAAAGGTGACCCCCCCAAAAAAATAAGAAAGCATAGTGACAAAAATATCAAGAATGATCACATGAACTGGCGGAGATGAAAAGCGAATCACACGAATCACATCGTGATCGTCTTTCTGGCTATCACAGAAACTGATTTTTTGTCTACACTTGAGCGTGATCGTGCCAAAAAGTGAATTGGTGCAGCCCATGTGGTCGCTCAATTGGAACAATCCTCAACAAACTAAGTCAGGTAAGGCGTTTTTTTTTTTGCTCCACGCTGCTAAGGTGCGATCTTCTTGCGAAGAAGGTCCCAGCGCCCTTTTTTTGTCTAATGGCTGCATGGCTCAACGAAGGTCGTTGTCCGGGCGGTCGCCCTTCTGTCAGCACTAACTATATAACAATCGAGGCCAATGTTTTCTGTATTGAAATGACAACTGTACACGCCATCAAGAAACACAGAATAAAGCTAGCAGTCTCCCAGAGAGTGCCTTTTGGGTAATTTTGCAAAGTTCAACAACGAACCAACAACAAAGCAACAAGAAAGAGTACAATCCGAAGATTGCAAGTGTGGGTCGCCGGCATTCCGAGTCATTACAGCAAGGGCTAGTGATAGCACCGCCGAGAGCACGCATGACTAACGACCGGTCCACCGGCGTTGCATGATACGGGGATGTGGCGATTATTTGGCACGAGTGAATGACTGTTAGCTAACGAGACCACTGAAGAAGGTCCCAGCGCCCTACAGTCAGCATGTCATGATCCGAAATTGGACGTAACTGAATTGAAGCAAAACAGAACATCTTAAGTCGTTCAGGCCAAAAATTGCAAACAAACAAATTAACAAAAACCAATTCTACCGACGCCGTAGGTGGCAAAAGTCGGTAGGGTCAAAATCGGTGCAAGGCGAGGATAGGAAAGAACCGGTAGCTGACAGGAGCTTTGCCGGTGACAGAGGAGCTTAAAGAAGCAGTCCACCGGGGGGAGCCTGTAGCGAGGAACCCGTAGGTTAGGAATCTCAATGTGAAAATCCAACAACCCGTCACTACAAGTACTTACACAAAGTACGGTCAGCGGTATTGGCGTCAGCCAGCAAACAAAAACCCAAAAACAAGCGAAACCTCGACAAACGTGACAGCGACTCTTTTCCACAACACAACAAGGAA
>DF242324.1:7621-59042 GCA_000507305.1 Breviolum minutum Mf 1.05b.01 | reverse complement strand
CACATACATGCAGATGAGACTGCTGATGCATGCTGTATGTTAATGAATATATGGCCACTCTATCGTGTTTGCTGATGTCGGAGATGTGTGGTGCTAGGTGCAGAGACGAATGGCCTTGGACCGTTTTGGTTTGGGAACCCCAGCTCTCTCCAACGACACGGAAAGGATCCAGATAGGAAAGTGATTACCATAGGCCAACTCGGACAGATCCGACCACCCTACCAAAGCATGGAAAGCTCTCTAAATTTTTTCACAATTTCCAGTTTCAAGTTGAAATACTGTACCTAAATTGAAAGTAACGGATAGTAACGGACACAAAGTGTTTGCCTTGCAGATTTGGTTTGATATGCTGCAAGGTCACCCAACCCATGGAGCTGCAATACACCCGTCGCAGTGCCTCAGCCCATGCTGGTGCCATGGTTTGGTGATGCAAAAGCTGACAGCTGAGTTTGCTGCATCTTGAGTTTCCAAAAGTTGGAACTTGACAATCACAGTCATTGGAGTCTCATGTTTTGTTTCGGAACTGTCATAGCTTATTAATAGCTTATTGATGTTGATGACCATTCAATTCTTTCAAGAGACCCATCATTCTCACATTAAAGCTGTTCCTGTGTCTTTGGTGAATTTCACTCAGGCCCAGGGCGGAGAGAAAAACATGAACAAGCCCCACCTTCAGCCGTTACAAGAGACGTTGGGGGCTCAAGGGTCCATGCAAGACTTGAGGAAAAGGTGTGAAAATGCGCTACAATTGGCAGTTGGCTGGAGAATGTTCATTGCACACTTCAAAGGCTGTGGAAGGTGTTCTGCCACTAAGGCCACCGACACCCACTGTCAATGAACAGGCACCTGGAAGAGAAGTTAGTCCACATCCTTTTCAGCTGGCCTCATTCAATCCTTCAAAGGCTTGTCATGTTCCATTTGCATCATTCGAAACATACTGACAGCTAACTGGTATGATTGATTGCCCGTAGTATGATCATTCTTCTCCTTCCGCGCCACTTCCATTGATGTAAACAAGATTAAAAAAAGGCTAGACAGGATATGATGCCAAAAGTCTCAAGCCCCAGCCCCCTCCCAAGATCATCCCTGGTTGGATGGCTTCACCATTTGACCCTCAGATTGCTCCGATGGCTCCGGTGCTTTCAGCTTTGGAGTGGGTGCGCTCGTGCAATTTGCACCAGGACCGGGAGAGGTGGCGAGAGAAAATGTCGAAACTCATGATTGGGTCGCTTCACCTGTCAAACTATTGTAAGAAAAGGTCACCTAGTTGCAGTATTTTCAGTGAGTGATGAATTGAGCGAGAACCATTTTGATGAAATGAATCAATCGATCAATCAATCAATCAATCAATCAATCAATCAATCAATCAATCAATCAATCAACTAATTTATCCATCCATCCTGTTCCCGCCAGATCAGTGGGATCTCAAAGGTTTGTTGGTCGCTGACTTGGTTCTCAATGTGTTTCCAGGAGGGGCAGAAGATCGCGAAAATGCTTCAAGCAGCTATGCTAGCACCCCAGTTTCTGACCATAGAGAAACTTTGAAACGTGTCTTCAGGCTTGAAGTTAACATTAGATGTATATACTGTAAATAATGGCTTAGAGGATAGTGAGTCTTAACTGTTCAACCATTTGATGAGAAACTAGGGCTGCGAAGATGGCACATGTACCACGCGTGTTTTGTGTCTGACACGTGCAAATGCGTACAACATTGAGGCCTGATCATTACGACGAGTGAGGCACTTTGCCGAAGCCTTGTCACATTTATTCATGAGGTTTCATCGTTCGAATGCTGTACTAGTGACCCATATTGCTGGGAGACACATCCGCATGTCATCATGTCGCACATGATTTGCTTGTGTAGTCTCATATCTGCGGTGGGAAGGACCTTTTTCAATCTTTTTCGGTCATGTCCTGGCAGGAATTTTCACAAGCTTGGACCTCGGTGCGTATGAATTTCCATTAACATCCATCAGCTCATTGCAGATGCATTCGCTGGGCTGCCCAGGTTATTTTGTGTGGAATCGCGCCACCTGCATCTGCAGGTGTCATGGGAGTGGAGTGACTTTGCAAGTCTGAGGATCTAGTGAATCTAATGGTTGGAGTAAAAATGGCAAGATGCGTCAAGCTTCAGAGGCTTAAGGAGCTTAAGACCCAGCGCCTGGCTGCATGGAAGCAGTTTTTTTATGCTATTCCCCAATACGTCGAGCTCAGCTTGAAGAATGACTGTATGATTTAGTATGATGTATGGTTCTTTGGAAGCCAGCGCTTCGGCCCCCTAACAGCTTGTCCCTGAGAGGTAATGGTGCGTGCGAACACTTTGCTTTGGCAACGAGCGTCCTTCTCAGATGTGACTGTGTAATAGATTCAGATTGTGATCATTTGGCAACTACATGCAGCTCTGCCGGGTTGCTCGGGGTGTCACAATAACATGTCGCAATGACATGCTCACTGGATGATGTGTAAGGAAATTGTTGAACAAGACGAAGCAGTGGAATTGCATTGCTGTAGTCTTTCAATGTCTTTCATTGTTTGAGTCGGGCAGCAGGTTTTGCATTTGCCCAGCCTTAGAGCTTAACCTGGACCTTTGGCATTTCCATTGCCCATGTTCCATCGGCAAAATAGGAAGAAAGGACTTTGGCGAGCTGTCATTCTGCCAGGTCTTTAATTGACAAAAAGCAGTGAGCCGGTTAATCTTCTGATTCATTGGTCATGCGGTTGCGGACCCATCAGACGTACCCACGTATGCCCGAGTGCTGCGCCGTTTAACGAGGGGTGAATGGATGTGCATGCTTTCTGATAAAGCTTAGTGGTTAGATTTGTTCCCTTCCCACCCAAACAGCTTTGGGCTCGTGTCACTTGAACCCAGTTCACCACCTGGGCAGTTAATGGTGCAACGTTCACCTAGGATCATGGAAAGTTATCCGGGAGCGTCCCTGTAGAAGATGACGATTGTACCGTCCACTGACGAGGTGGTGAGCTGCCCAAGTCTGCACAATGCCGTGCATCCCCCGGTCACAGTCCGGATGGACAAACAGCGGCCTGGCGCGAGGGGCCGGATTAGGATCCTCTTGGGCAGCTGAACGGGGTGGCACTTCAGAAAACAAGTGCGCTGCTACTTTCAACATCTAATGTAAAACGAGCATCGGCATATAGTATTATAGTGTATCGTATGATTTGATGAAATCGAAAGACTGTATACCGTATACAGGTATGCATAGTCAAGATTGTTGGATGCTTGATTTGGATGTCAAATTTGACAATATTCAATTTTCAGTTTCAGGCCAGTTTCCGGAGCTTACTCACGGATGTAGTAGTGATGTAGTTGGATGCTTCTGATGGCTTTCCCAAAAGAGTGTGGAATGGTTTGGGAACAGCGGTCCTATTTCTTTGCGTTGCCACTATACTTGATGTGTATCTGTATTATTATCACATCCGGAACTTTATTGCTTGGTCGACCTGCGAAGGTGCTTAAAGTCTTTTCTTAAAACCCATTGCAACTATGCTTCCAAAAGATAGCCCCATGCATCAGCATGCCAAGACTGCAACCCACGAAGGGTTGCCCAAGAGGCCTTTCTGCTTTGCATGAGTCTTTGTCCGCCATTCTACGTGAAATTGCCAAAGGAGCGACGCCGCGACACCCTCCTGTGTCAGACAGATTTGCTTGATCAGAAGTCTTCACGGCCAATCGAACAGTTGCCAATGGAGCACTGTTTCCAGATCCTTTACCTGTGAGAAACAAATGATCTGTAGGTTTAGGTCATGGAAATTCAAGGTCAAATTCTGATCCTTAAAAGCTCTACGAATGTATTTTCTTGGTTGGAAGGATCTGAACTTGAAAGGAGCTCATGCTCAGGACCGCGACTACAAAGAGGATCAAAAATGGATATTTTTGCTCCGAGCCCCTTTGACGTGATGCAGAGCTATGCGATGCACAGCCACCAGAACGTGACCATGGCACGGACATTCCACAGCTCCAAGCCAGCTTGGAGTTTGAACGAAATATGAGAGCTGCTGGTTAGGCTTTAGTTTGAAAATTTGAACATCCTTAGATTGTGGAAGTACAGTGCGAGTGTTTTCCAGACCTGCCATTTCAAAAAAAGCCATGTGATATGACTACCAGCTAAGAGCTACTGTAAGAATGACATCCAAAGAATCAAATCCCATGAAACCTGAAAGTTGAAATCTAATGTAGAAGTTGTCGCGTTTTGCAGCAACCCATCTTTCCCGACGCCATGGCGGTTGCCTTTGTGGCGCCGATTGACATTGGCTCTTCCCTTGGGCCTATTTCTCGACGGCCGCTCGAGCGCCCGCAGACAAGTCCTATTGGCTGGACGCAGCTGGGACTGGTGGCAGGAGTTTTAGCGTTGGAAAGGTCAACTAGGTCAACCAGGCCCAGGTCATCTTGGAGAGGGCGCAGCCGGAGCTCTTTGTTAGCACAGCGGATTGCCGATTACTATGAGATCCTGGGAGTGAGCCGCAGTGCCAATGAGCGTGAGATCAAAGCCTGTTTTCGAAAGCTGGCAAGAAAATACCATCCAGATGTCAACAATGATCCTGGGGCACTGGAGAAATTTCAGGAAATTGCCAAAGCATATGAGATTCTGTCGGATGCCAGCAAGCGAGAACAGTACAATCGCTTTGGTGAGGGAGCAGTTTCCAGTAGCGCCGGGCCAGATTTGTCCAGCATGGACTTGAACGACATCCTCGGTGACGTCTTCAATTCCTTCTACAATGGAAGTCCTGGAGGCCCAGGTGTGAGGGCTCGAGCCAAGACTGCAAAGCCGCGAGGTGCCAAGAAAGGAGCTGACTTGCAATGCAAGATTGAAGTTCCATTTGATTTGGCTTGTTTTGGAGGTTCTCACACCATCCAGGTCCAGAGGGAGGAAACTTGCAAATCTTGTGGTGGGCATGGCATCACTCCTGATGTTAGCAAGCACCAGCGCTGTCCCAAGTGCAATGGCACTGGCAGTATCGCCCAGGTGATGCAAACACCCCTAGGTGTGATGCAGACTCAGCTAGTTTGCCCAAAATGTGGTGGAACTGGCATTGATCCCGCTGCTTGTTGTAGCAGTTGTGGTGGCAAGGGTACTCAAACAAGAGCAGTGGAGATTTCAGTGAACATCCCAGCAGGGTGCAACATGGGTAGCCAACTCCGCATCAAAGGGGAAGGTGACAAAGGCGTTCGTGGAGGGCCTCCAGGTGATCTCTACATCACCCTCAAGGTTTCTTCTTCAAGAGAATTTGTTCGCGACGGTACAGATGTCTACAATGAAAAGGTCATCAGTGTTTTCGATGCCATGCTTGGCACATTGGTGAGAGTGAACACAGTGGATGGCTTTGCTGACATTGAGGCAGGAACCATCTGACAGGAACGGATGGGCCACCAACCAACCCCCCGAAGTTTTGCATGGCCAGGTACCAGCGGGCACGCAGCCGGGTACCACCTTGCGGCTCCGCGGAAGGGGAGTTCCAAAGCTTAATGAAGATGGTGAGAGAGGAGCACTTACATCACATGGGGGGCTGTGATGTGAAGTTGAAAAAAACATGCAACATCTAAATTTCAAATAGCTTTCCCTTACAATGGCAATCGCAGATCATGTGTATTTCAGCTAGACAGGCCAGATAGATGTATATTCGGACAGTGTATGCATGCGAATACTGTATTCAGATGTGTGCTATGGTCTAACTGTGTCCAATTTCAAGTTGTCATTAAGTTGTTGTATATCATTAGAGGACGTTGATACAAGCATGATAAGGATGCATATTCACCAAACATGACACAGATAACGTTCGAGGTGTGGATTGCATGCCATTTTGATGGTACCAGTACATCAGAAGAACCAACCAGTGTTTGATGCTCCTGCTGCAAGCATACCCCTGCTGTAAGCATGACCAGGAGATCACTACGTGACTCTCAGAGTGGAGGCACAATGGCAACTCAAGATTGTGACGAACCCAAACCACCCGCATCATCCTGCATTCAGGATGCCTTGACTGCGAAATGTATTTTCTGCCCCTATGTGAAACATCCACAATCATAAATACAGATTATCCCATACCATCCGAAACCGTTGGAAATAAGACCTCCAACTTTGCTGCACACAAGTTGTGTCAAGAGTATGCCAGCAATCATCACTCGCATCATTGCTTGGGATCCGATGCCAGGTGCCGCACACGCTGAACGATACGCAGCGCACACTGGTTGCAAAGCTCAAGCAGGCAGAGTCTTTTCCACTTGGAGCACAGGGTTCAGTTTTGGCATGTCTTGATCTATATATTTCTATATAGTGGCCTTACGGTTGGAACTTCTGGAACCTTGACGGATTTAGCACACTTATCATTTGAAGTCCCCTGTTGGCCACCCTGTCCCAGGGTGGGCATCATACATCGCGCACATACATGGAACACGTTGCCGATGTTTCCACATTTTTCGGGGATTGGACTTTTTTTCTTCGTTTTCGAGGCATGCGAATGATGCACTGGAGGCAAGAAATCTGTCAACAGTTCCAATTGCCTTGACAGTTTGCTTCCCAGAAAAAAGCCTGCTTTGGTACCGTGGCACCTCTTGTGGAGGATGGTGGAAAGATATTATGTACGCACCATTTCCAGCTGATATAACTTAACGTGTATACAGGGACAGCATCTACCAAAATAAAACGAATACGATAAAACAATAGATTTTGCTCCGATTCATTTTTCACGATTTTTCCCCGAACAGGTTTATGTGTTGGGGTTTTCTTTCATAAACAAGGAAGCAGGTGCACCAGTGGGCGCAACAGGGCTGGGCGCACTGGTCTCTCTGCGTGTCTCTTCATGTCTCTTCCACCGTGTCTCTGATGGTTCTGTCGTAGCGGCAGCAGTTGGGTGCACTTGTCTCTTTGCGTCACTGTGCCTTACTTGATTTCTTCATGTGTTTCCTCTTGTAACACGAACATTGAATCACTACCTGCAACCAGTCAAACTCTCAATCAGTTCAATAACGATATCGCGTATTGAAGGTGCTTGTGAAGCAACTTTCGCTTCATGTTTGGCAAACTAGATGCTTCTCTCTTAAAGCCTACTTTAGCATCGCGAAAATCGCGAGGCAAATTGTCGTACAACGTGACCGTGTTTATTGCAAATATTATAGAGCTATATATAGAGCTATTGAGAATGGTATGCAAATATTGTATCTCTAATCTATGTGTGCACGTATGTTTGGCTATGTTTGTTGAATGTACTTATAGCGCAATCTGCTTGTTAAAACATAGGTTTATCACTACACAATAGGAACTTCTGAGTACGGGACAATCTGGAACACTAGCAAAGTACGGTGGCAATTGACACACTTTTTTAGCACCAAGGTTTTGAACAAGTTTGACATTTTTTTGCAGAGAGACCACATAGCAAGTTTCAGTAAGGAAGACACTTGATGGTGCTGCTGACATGTGAACCCAGCGCATCAGTTCTTTGACTGCATTTTGATTGTGAGATCAAGAAGTCAGCAAATTTGCTTGTTGAAGTGATGTCTGCCATGGCTCTTATGAGAATCTCTGGGCAGATGGCCATCAATGGGTGTCATGCCTTGTCCTTATCCGTCGAAGAAGGGTTGACCATCCGATCCCTTCGCTTGAAATTTGCAGAGGCCTTGGCCGCATCAACGCAAAACACAGATCAACGGGTTTCAACACTATGTTTGATGAAGGATGGACAACTTTTGCCTGATGCAGCTTACCTGAAACCTGCTGGTTTAAGCGATGGGTGCAGTGTTGAGCTTTTACAAACTGCAGGGATGGAGTCGGTCTTGACGGCCTGCAATGACTGTGTTGCAAGAATTTTTTCACTTGAGACTGGACAATGTATAGAACTTCAAGGCCACTTTGGGCAGGTTTATACTTGCATTTTGTCACCAGACCAGAGGCATTTGGTCACTGCATCAGAAGATCGATCTGCTCGAATATGGGAGTTTGTTCACGAGACGGCGATTCAGAAACAACTCTTGCAACACAATGGAGAGGTCTTCTCAGCAGTTTTTTGCAACAATGGAAATTTTGTAGTTACAGCTTCGGAAGACACTTATGCTCGTATGTGGACAGTCGACACTGGCGAGATCCTGTGGACATTTGCGCATCGAGGGGAAATCTACTTGGCCACCTTCTCTTGTGATGATGAACTTGTGCTAACAGCATCGGAAGATGGTACTGCATCATTGATTTCGAGCGCCACAGGGGTTGGTAGCTTCTTATTGGATGGACACGGTGGTCGCCCTGTGAACCGAGCAGAATTTTCACCAGATGGGCGTCTAATTGTTACAGCTTCAATGGATTCCAAGGGCTGCCTTTGGGAGCGAAGCAGCGGCACAGCCATATTCGTTCTACAAGGGTGCCCATCTGAGGTTAAACATGCGGGTTTCTCCGCAGATAGTCGGCAGGTATTTCTCACCCATGCTACTGGAGTAGTGGAAGTTTTCTGTGCACAGACAGGAGAATGCAGGTGGACACTCAGTGATCATGTCGAGCCAGTGTATATGGCAGTGTCATGCCCCAAGAGTAGATTGGTAGCTTTGGCCAGTGAAGACAGTCGAGCAACTCTCTGGGACTTGAGATCTGGGCAGAAAGTTTCGACCTTGGCTGAGCACACGGATGCCGTAACCTGGATCTGCTGGGGACATGGTGACACCCTTATCACAGCTTCATGGGATGGCACAGTGAAGCTATGGTCTGTGACCGGTGAATGTCTAGACACGTTCGAAGGGCATGCAGGGCCTGTCACCTATGCAGAGCTTGGAACCTTACGCATTTAAGAGCTTGGAATAGCTTGGAATAGCTTGGATTTGGGTTGCAGCTGGGAAGAGCCCACATATTATAGATTGGCGTGGTCATTGGACTGGGTTTCCGTAGCAGGATGGAGAACACGCAGCTTTTGCAGATGCAAGTGAAGGAGAAAACAACAATAACATCCATGACTGGCCATGGACGACTTTTGGATCTGGCACAATGTTTCATTGCAATGCGGTTCCGGTCAAAGGGATCAACAACGTTTACTAAGTTTACTGACACTGAACGATTTATATCAAGACGCTTAACGACACTTGAAACGATGGACTCGAGCTAAAATGCTCGAATCAGGTGGAGTGTTGCGATTCCCGCCTTGAAACTGAGAGCAACCGAACAACGGGAGGGGTTTGGAGATCGTAGGGAGTCTTTGAAGAGTCTGAAGACGAGATGAAGAAATCTAGTCATCTGACAGCTTCACTGGTTTCTGGACAGAAGAGAGTGTTATGTGTTGCGCGCATGACATGGTGACACGCAGGGAACATTTGTGCTTGAACTTTATTGTCAGAGCATATGGGCTTGAATTAGCCAAAGCAGACAAAGCATGACCGGGACTGTTCTCGAATAGGAATCCACGGTACACAGAAGAGGCAAGGGTTCCCAGTTACCGTATATAATCGAAAATTGAAAACACTACAACGAATGTTTGTACTACATGCGTATATATATATATATATATATGTATACATACATGTGTGCATATGTGTCTCACCTGCACCATTTTCCCTCACACTTGTAGATACTTGTAGATCACTTGGAGAATGTTGAAGCCGCCTTGTGATTTGTGATCCATGGGGTGTGGGAGCTCTGCCTCTGCGTATCGCGAGAGCAACTTTGAAGCTCCTCCACAGCCAAACTCTTCCAACGACACGTCCCTTGGCATCCGATCTGTCAGTTTCCTGCCTGATGACGTGAGGTGTTCTTGGGATTTCCTTGGCAAGTTGTGAATTGAAAGTGTCTGTGATTTGCGATCACTCTTGCAGAGGACCTAATCATCGTGAAATAGCATGAAGCAAGCTGCCCAAGTTGTTGGTTTCTTGTGGACATACTGATGCAGACTCCAGGCAAAAAGAAGCGGCTGATCCTCCCGCTTCGCTTCCGACCAAGATCTCTGCGCAAGCATTGCAGGTTTTGTCGCAGGAAGTGAGATGGAAAGAATTGGAAAGCAAAGCTACAGCTCATCATGCACCAGATTTGGGCCGATCCAATCCATACTTACGATCACAACACTCCCGGCCTTCGGTGGATTCTATGGGTCCTTTGGATAAGGATGACCTCAGCTATGGTCCCAGCTTTGGGCCTGAGGAGTTGCAATCAGCTGATGTGGCAAAAGTGCTTGAGCTTCCGATACAGCCTGGCGCGTATTATGTTGGAGGTATCCTTGCTAAAACAGACAACTGCCAAGTACACTTGGGTGCCACATACAGCAACAAGACGAAGATCATCGTGAAGAGAGTCTCCAGGATCACTTCAGCCCAACCCTTTCAAACTCATGTCAATGAGGTGCGTTGCCTCTTGAGACTTCATCATCAGCACATTGTCAAGCTACTGGGTGTTTTTGACGGCCCAGCCAACTTCTTGGACATCATCCTGGAGTACTGTCCCTTGGGAGCTCTAAGGAACTATGTCAATGAAGTTGAAGAGCCCTTGGGTCGCAACACAACTTTTCCATTCTATGTTTCCTCACTTCTAGTTTTTCCACTTTTTTTCCCACTAGATTTTAGATTCTTAGGCAACATTATAGTTCCTCTCGTACTCAACTCAACTAAGTCAATAAGTCGAAGTCCTTCAGGTCGAGACGATTACTCCAAGTACTTTGTGATGTGGCTGAAGCTTTGGCTTACATCCATCGCGAGTGGTTTGCACATTTGGATGTGAAACCACATAACATCTTGGTAGTCTTGGAGGGTGAGGCCAGAGATTTCTTGTGGAGCGAATGTTATTTGGTGAAAAGTTGTGCAGGGAAGGAGAAACACCTTCCATACTTCCCTGTGCGACTGGGCAAACCTGCAGGTGCAGCGAGGAAAACTGTGTGATTTCGGAACTGCCACCCGCATCGGAGCTTCCGGTTGCCTGTGTGGTGTCATGGGAACTCCTGGCTATCGGGTACCTTGGCAACATACAGTGCAAAAGTGCTGCAGGATTTGAGGTTTGTGATGGCAGGGAATCATGCTGAATGCTGGAAGATCTATTTTTGAACGTTTGTTCGTCGTCATCATCATTATTATCAGCGTCAACATCATCAACTCGTCAACATGATCATCAATATGACAATCATCAATCACCCAATCAGCATCACCAGTAACATCATCAACAACATGATAAAAAAAGCAACATCATTACAACCAAGAACAACAACATCATCATCACCATCATCATTATCACCATCATGCCATCAACAGCATCAACAGAATGCACCATATCAACCACACTATCAACAACATCAACAATAGCAATCAGCATTAAGACCACCAACAACTACAGCATCAACATCAAGACCATCGCCAAGATCATCATCAACAACACTATGACTATAAACAACATTATTTTCATGAACACCACCAACAAAATCACTACACACGTCATCATCATCACCAATATCAGCGTTTTTACTATGATCGTTATCAGAATGATGGTCATCAAGAAGTACAACATCATCCCCAGCAGCAACGTTCTCATCAACAGTGTTCAAACAGCATTGTGGTTGACATCATCATCAAGATCATCATGATCAAAATCATTGTCATCATCATCATCATCATCATCATCATCATCATCAAGAAAGTCAACACCTTACCAATCAACCATGTTTCTATCATCAAGAACATCCTCATCAACAATTTCATCGTCAACAACGTTATGTTTCTTTCATCTATCAACATCATCGCCATCAACAACATTATAATTCAACTGCATCATTATCATCAACAACATTATCATCAACAGCATTATCATCACCGTCGTTTTCCACACCCTCAGCAACATCATCATCAACATTCAACTTAACATCAACATAGTCGCCAACAACGTTTTCATCAGCAAGAACATTTGCATCAACAACCAAATTATCATCATTGAAATTATCATTAGCATGTCATTTTTAGTAAAGTCATCATCAACAGCATGATTGGCAACATCACTATCAACAACTTGATCATCAGCAAGATGAGTGGCAACATCAGCATCACCAGGTTAGACCATCAACATCATCAACAACATGATAATCAACATTTTAATCAAAACAATAATCAATGATTTGGTCACTATTGCTATTATCAGCTTCATTGTTTTCTTCATTAACATGGTCATCACCATTACTATTAACAACCTCATTTTCAACAAACCACATTATTATCTTTAGCCTTATCAGCAGCATGGTCATCACCTCAATTTTTGAATGCCTTAACAACATGATTAACAACATTTTCATCACCGTCATCTTCCAGACCCTTAGAAACATCTTCATCAATATTCTAGTTAACATCAACATCGTCGCCAACAACCTTATCATCAGCAAGAACATCCTCATCAACAACACCAACAGCGACATCATTATCAGCAACATCATTATTATGATCATCATCTTCATCTTCATCAACACCATCATTAACGTTATCATTAGCAACATCATCATTAGTAAAGTCATTATTCACAGCTATGTTGGCGACACCATCATCAACAACTTGATCATGAACAACATTATTGGCAAGATCAACATGAACAACATGATCATCAACATAATAGTCATGATCATTTTCATTAGCATCAGAATCATCGTTTTCATCATTATCACCACGACTACTTAATTATTGTCATATATCATTATCTTCAACCTCATCAACAGCATTGTCATCAGCTCGGTTATTCAGAACCTTAGCAACACGATTAACAATATTGTTATCAAACACATTTTCATCGACAACATCATCAGTTTTAGCACCTGCATTAAAGACAATCATTTCCATCAGCAGCAGCATCATGAAGAATGAACATTATCATCGTCAGCAATTGTCGACAACATCACCATCACCAGCATCACCGTGATCAACAAACATTATCATCATCAACAAGGTCATTATCATCATAACCATCGCCATGATCTTCATCAACATCATCATTATCAGCATCATCATCATCATCATCAACAAGGTCATTATCATCATAACCATCGCCATCATCTTCATCTTCATCATCATCATCATCATCATCATCATCATCACATCATCTTTACCAGTATCAACATCATCAACGTCACCAACATCTTTAGCATTATTACCATCAGCTTTGGCTTCCTCCTCATCCTTAGCATCATCATCACCATGCACCAACGAACATCATTATCATCATTATCAGTGTTTTCATTTTCCTGAACAACGTCATGCTCATCAACATCATCATCAACAACATTATCTCAAACAACATCATCATTAAGAGAAGCAACATCATCACCCATCATCATAACGATTTCTGTCAACAACTTTATCAACAACACGATGTTCAATATCAGAAGCATCAGTAACACAACCTACATCATCGGTAACATGATACTAAACAACATCATTTCAATCAAGAACTTCATTATCAACAAATCATCATTTACAACAACACGAGAGACAACACCACCAGCATCATTTTTGTCAAGAGTTTTAGCAGTCACATCATTACCAACAACGTTATGATGATCATCAACGACAACATTACCATCAACGAGTCACAAACAACATCACCAAAAACAAAAATCACCATCAATATCATCACAGTTTTATCATTATCATCATCAGCAACCACACCAGCAGCAAGCAACAGTATACTCACTGATAACATTGCACCATCATCATCATCATCATCATCATCATCATCATCATCATCATCATCAATGTCATTCATGTCGCATCAGTAGCAACAGCATCATCATATTTTCAAAGACTCTACCCTCAACAGCATCAATGCAATGCACCATATCAGCCACACTACCCACAACATGAACAATAGCAACAACAGCATCATCATCAGCATTAGGACCACCAACAACCATTAACATCAAGACCATCGCCAGGATCATCATCAACAACACTATGACTATAAACAACATTATTTTAATTTCATGAACGCCAACAAAATCATCACACACATCATCATCATCATCATCATCATCATCATCATCACCAACATCATCAACAAGTAACGTTCTTTTTTTTTTTTAAAGTGAATGTCATCAACATGGTGGCTATCAAGAACTATAGCATCATCCTCAGCAGCAACGTTCTCATCAACAACATTGTGATTGACATCATCATCAAGATCATCATCAACTGCATGATCAAAATCATTATCAACATCATCATCAACAAAGTCAACACCTTAACAATCAACCACGTTTCTATCATCAAGAACATCATCATCAACAATTTCACCGTCAACAACGTTATGTTTTTTCCATTTATCAAGATCATCGTTATCAGCAACGTCATTTTCTTCAACAACATTTTCTTCACTGTCATCTTCCACACCCTCCGTAACATCATCATCGACATTGTAGTTAACATCAACATTGTGGCCAACAACCTTATCATCCGCAAAAACATCCACATCAGCAACATGAACAACAACATCGTTATCAACAACAACATGATGATAATTCAAAGTATCAGTAGCAAAATGATCGTTAGTGAGGTCATCATCAACAGCATGATTGGCAACATCAGCATCAACAATTTGGTCATCAACAACACCGTCAACAACGTGATAGCCAACATGAGAGTCCATGATCATTCTTTTCTCTTCAGCATCTTTTTTTCCGATATTATCATGATTATCACTTTTAGAGTACTGTTAACAACATCATTGTCAACAACCCACACTAGTACCTTAAGCCACACCAACATGTTTGTCATCAGCTCGATTATTTAGAACCTTAACAACATGATTATCAACGTTATAGTCAGCAACATCATAAGTAGCAGATCAACATCAACATCATTTTCAGTATCATAACGATATTCATCAAACGCATTAGCAGCAACGTGATTATTAATATTACAATGATCAGTAACAGAGGCTACATTATCAGTAGCATGATAAGAAACAACCGTTGTAATCAAGAAGCAGCAACACCACCAACATCATGTTTTTTACGAAGAGTTTTAGCAGTCACATCAATACCATTTGGTTGATGATGAACATCAACAACAGCATCATCATCAACCATTCGCAAACAATATCACCAATAACAGATCACCATCAATATCATCAGCGACACTATCATCATCAGCATCAGCAACCACATCACCAGCAACGTAACATTATACTCACTCAAAACATCATCATCATCATCATCATCATGATCATCATGACCATCATCATGATCATCATGACCATCATCATCATCATCATCATCATCATCATCATCATCATGATCATCATCATCATCATCATCATCATCATTCATCATCATCATCATTCATTATCATCATTCATCATCATCATTCATCATCATCATCATTCATCATCATCATCATCATCATCATCATCATCATCATAGTAATGCCTTTCACAACAGCAGGAACATATTTTCAAAGGCATTACTCTCAACAACGTCAGCACAATCCACAACTCGTCCACAACGTGAACGACATCATTATCATTTATTAAGACCACCAACAACTACAACATCAACACCGAGACCACCGCCAGGGTCCTCACAAACAACACTACAAACAGCACCATTCTCATGAACACTGCCAAAATCATCACACACGTCATCGTCAGCACCAACATCATCAACAACCACGCTTTAAGTATGATCGTCATTAGCAACAACGTCTTCATTAAGATCTTCATTGGCATGATGATTATGAAGAACTGTATCATCATCAGCAGCAACGTCCTCATCAACATCTTTCTGATTGACAATATGATCAGCATTATCATCGACATCACCATCAACATCATCGTCAACATCATGTTCACCATCATCATCAACACCTTCACAATCAACCGCATTTCATCATTAAGAACATCGTTATCAACAATATCACTGTCAACAACATCTTCTTTCTCCCAATAATCAACATCATCGTTTTCAACAACAACAAACAGTTCCATCATTATCATCAACAATATGATCACGTGTTCTTCCACACCCTCGGCAACAATATATATATATATTTTAAAACATCAACATCGTAGCCAACAACGTTTACATCAGCAATAATATTCTCACCAGTCACATGAACAACAACATCTTTATCGACAACATCATCTTTATCTACATTATCATTAGCAACATCATCATTAGTAAAGTCATCAACAACAACACTATTGGCAGCGTCATCACGCACATCATTGTCCAAGAGCATTACCATCAACTTGTTGTTTATCAACAACATGTTCATCAACGTAACAACCATGATCATTATTAGTATCATTAGCATCATTATCCTCATGGTTATCATGATCGCCACCATTTTTGGTATCGTCAACATTCAACATCTTTGTTAACAACCCGCATCATTTTTTTTTGGCCTCATTAGCAGCATTGTCATCAACTTGTTATCACGAACATTAACAACATGATTAACCACATTATCTTTAACAAAATTATTTCACAACATTATGAATCATTGACAACATCATTATCGACAACATCGCTTCTTGCACATGTTCGGTATAATTACATCTCCTTTTTGTACAGTCAACATCATCAGAATGTATACCGTCAATTTGAGCATCATCATTGAAACATTGACAAAAATAATGCCATAAACATCATCGTCTTCGTCATGTCCTTCATCACCCACACCGCTGGAAACAACATCCTCGTCAACCACCAATATCATGCTCATCACTTTCATCATCATCATCATCATCATCATCATCATCATCATCATCACAAAGAACCTTTGATAAGGGCGTCATCATCACCAACCAATATCATGTTCGTTTGGGTCATCATCACATCAGCATTAGGCATTTTTTTCATCCTGACCAGAAGCATAGCCATGAACAATCTCATCATCAACGACATGGTCATCAGCTACGCCGTCATGAACATCATCATCATCATCATCATCATCATCATCATCATCATCATCACCATCACCAGCATCGTCATTATGAAACACATCATTTGCAGCAGGGTCATCGTGAACAACAAACATCAGTATCGTCAACATCATCGTCATGCATCATCAACAACGACGAAGATTATCATCGTTATCAACGTCATCAACAACAGTCTCAGGATGATGATGATGGTGATGATCATCATCATCCCCATGATTACTTGAATCGACCCTATCCTGAGCAGCATCACCTATAATAATGGACATTTTCATCATCACCATCATCACCATCATCAACGAACATCATCATTATCATCATCATCATCATGATCATCCGTCATTTTACCATAGTCACCACCATCATCATCACCATAACCATCATGAACAACAACATTGCCAGTATCAACAACATCATCAGCAACAGCACTTTTATGAACAACGAAGATCTTCATCAACATCAATAACAACATTAACATCATTATCATCAGCAGCTGCATTATCAGCAACATCCTGCTCATCCTCAGCATCACCATCAGCATCAACAACATCATTCATAGCCAGCATCATTTTCACCATCAACGGAATATCATCGTCATCATCATCATCATCATCATCAACATCGACTTTATTTTGCGCAACAACATCATTTTGCACAACAAAAATCATCATCATCGTCATCAACATCATCACTTGCACCATCAAGATCATCATCATCATCATCATCATCATCATCATCATCATCATCATCATCATCATCATCATCATCATCATCATCCTTTCGTCGTCATCATCACCATCATTATCCTCATTATTAGCATTTGCATCCTCATCCTTACCATCATCATTATCATCATCACGATTATCATCGTCGTTTGCATTCCTTTCATCTTCAGCAGCATCATTATTACCAACCGATATTAGATATTAGCATTATCAACACCAGCAGCATTATGAACAATGAAGTGTTTTCACCAGCAGCAACATTATCTTTAACAACAGCTGGATTTCCGAGGCCCCTGAGATTGATCGATCTCAAGAGTTCCATGCCTACAAGGCGCTGGATTAACATCCGGAAATCCGATCCAGCGATCTGACTTTACCCCCGTTGTCTCCCCCCAGTCTCCTGCGCTTGTGGTGAGGCTGATGTGTGGTCTTTGGGAAAGGTTGCGGAGTTTGTGGAGACGAGCCGCTCGCTGGGATACAGTTCGAGAAAATTCAAGCAATTATCAGGATTTTTGTTTCATATCTGTTGGCTGTTTCACTTTTTGCACCTATAAGATTTGTAAGGAACGACCGCAAGACATTTCAAACATGATTGGTTTGTTGGGTCTCATTCGCAGAGGAATGATTGATGATCATGTTGCTCGTGAGACAAGACAAGACATGGTACTCCTGGCACTTTGTGTGCCAATAGAGCTGGAAACCACGAGCTAAGGCAGCAAGGGCTTGTTGGGTGTGCGCTATGAGGATTTCCTGGATACTGTTCCTGGCTTGCGTCCTGACATGCAGCGATGCCAAGAAATCTTTGAATCAGGGAAACTGCCTCGCAAACATGGATGAGAACTGGAGGTGCGGGAGGATTCTGGAAGTAATTTGGGTGGATGGCAGGGAATCCCTTTATTGTTGTTTGACAGTGTTTGATATTCCAGCATCCCCTTGCCTTGGGAGGAACTAAACTGCTACAACACGGTGTTCGATTCTAACGGATCCGCAGGGGTCAAAGCGAAGGCGTTCAAGGTCCTTCGGCTATATTTGTGTCGAAATGGCATACTCAGCTGGCGCAGTTGAGTCAATTGAGAGGTCAAGTCTCGACCGGGAAAATCTTGGAGCTGAGGTGGAGCTGGAGACAAAAATCATCGACCATCTCCGATGTTTGGTGCCCCAGACACATGTTTCGGTGTCCTCAGGGGATGCCTTGGAAGCTGGCTAGTGACTATAGTGCCTAGTGTAAACATATAACTTCAAAATGTTCAGAGGAACCAGTTATGAACCAGATGGACCGGATGGCCAGATTCATTCTTGTACTGTTTGTTGACCCGTATCTTTGATGGTAGAACATCATGAACACAACCACCAAAAAACACATCGAAAAAGCATGAACAACATATCAAAATTGCATCAAAGAAAACATCCAAACATCCAAAACTGACGGTTTTTCTCCAACCCCGTTCGTTTTCGGTCGCTTTGAAACGCTGCAGCCGTCGCAGCCTCACGTGACAAACCACCCTAAGCGTGCAAGCCTCAGCCTCGCAAAAATGGCCCGCGCCACTGCCATTTGCATCTTGGCTGCTGCACCTTGGCTGAAGCAACATGAATTTCGTGGAATCCTGGACCAGTGGACCATGTCTTGGTAATCCATGTTGGACTCCTGTTGGACCTTGTTTTTTTGGGGGCAAGATCATGCAAGATCTGTGATGTGCTTCCAGTAGTTCGAAAGTTGTTTGTTGAATTACAGTCCTCAAGAACCTGAACTGTTTTGCCCGTATGCTGTGTCATTCGATGCATAGAGTCTTTCTTTCGGCCTATGTTTGGAAATGATTCGTCATGGTCCTTTTGCTTTGTAGGCCCTCTGCCTCTTGCGAAGCATTGCCTTCGTTCCTGCGCCAGCCTCCCGCGTGTCTGCTGATCCTGCAGTGGCCACCGGGGCTGCTGTGCTGGCCTCCGTGCCAATGGGAGCCGAGGCTTTCGTCTTCAAGGGTTGCCTGGATGAAGCAGTGCCAAATTTCTAAACATTCCGAAGGAAAACTGGAAAACTATGCTACAATATTGAAAATCTATGGAAATCTTGACAGGCACGAGTTTAAGATGAAATTGGGCACCTGGACTTGAATCGATTGAGACATGAAATTCAACCTGTTAAGATGGGGCACTTGCGGTAATGTAATGAATCTAAATGACACTTGTCGATCTCAAGATGCAAAGTGAACTCGAAATCGGACATACTTCAGGCGTTTTGAAGGTACTAATAAGATCTAAGAATAGTAACTGCATCCACAACTCGAGCCCGAATTTATTTGGTTTCATTAGTGCCACCCGCTGAATTAATTCCCTAATGCGACATCATGTTCAACATGTTTGTATGTTTTGGCTGAGGCAAAGAGTACTTTGACGTCTTCTACGGCAGCTGGGCCGAGGCAGTCAGGCAGTAAGTGCACTTATGACTCACTTTAAGAACTGCGGGTTGCCGCTGCCACAGGATTTCCCCAGTGTTGGTGTGAATCATAGAAAGGTTTCAGGTCGATGTGCGCAATATAATGGTTTTGGTCATCTTTTTCTGGGTCATCTTAAGGACATCTTGAGGACCTGTCATTCCACACCAGACCAATTTGGGGAATGCACAAAGTTTCCGCATCAAACTCCGAGGAATCGAGCCTTTGGCCTGGGCCTTCTGCGGCTTCGTTGCGTGGCAGCAATCTGAATTTGGATGTAGCCAGGGAAAACAGTTTGGATGTCAATAAACCTGCAAGTCAAGGTGATTCTCTACTACGGTGCTACCCTGAAGAACGCTGCCACCAAGTGTCTTGGTTTTCACAGTCCCAGGAGGAAAGGCCTAGTGTACAAAAGTGTGAATCATTGTGAATCACAAAAAAGAATTGGCTTACAAAGTGCAAACTTATTGACAACTCCGTGAGAAGTTTGTGTGATCAGCTTGTCCCCAATTTTACAGATTGCTAGCGAAATCATGCGAAATCCCTGGTGAACATAACAACCCCCTCGTCGAAAGAACATGCAAAAATAGCCGCGAATGTCCTGAGTCTTGAGCTTGCGAGGTACAACATTCCTATCAGCAAGGCTCCACCAAAGACTGGAGGCTTCCAGGGTAAGGAGCCCTTGGCCTGACTTCAGCTTGGTGAGCATTTCTGAAGCTTGAGGTTGAACCCTTCTTTGGACCATGCTTCCAACCTCAGCGACACTGCCAGGAGATTGAGAACAACGAGGACATGGAGAAATTCTACAAGCCCTAAGCGCGTGAGGAGCATGTCTTGGCCAGTCACTGTGAGCCTCCTGTAGTCAGTGCGTTTGTACGCTTTGCTGGTGCAAGATGGTTGTACAGTGCTGCAGCTGGTGTGCGGGCCAGGTGCTATTTAACACTGCCTTGTGCTGGGCAGGGTAAAGAAACGACCCTGCTGTGGTGGATCTGAGAAGAGACGCCAATCGTGCATTGAGTGCGGTGAAACAACTCGATTCTCCTGATGCTTGCTGCAATTTGTTTGTTTGCCTGGAAAGCAGTTGCAAGGGCGAACACTGGTAATGCCCAAGTTCTTTCACCAGATTTGATTTTTGGTGGTTTTGGTGATTTATGGTGCACAAGGGCATGTAGGGCAACATATGTAGGATGCCAACAAAATGGACCATCCAGGTCCCAAGCTCGGTCTCTGCAGAGGAGGTGTTGGGGTGGTGGATTGGTGGATGTGTTGGGAACGGCCAATGATGGGGACCAGGAAGGATGCCTAGAATTTTCCTTCAAGTTTCTATTGTTTTTTCTTCAACACAGCCTTAGTAGCAAGAGACTCTCTGAAGTGCCTTGCTCCCTTGCCATGTCTTTCTCTATTGGAGGGGGGGGGGCAGGGCGGCACAAAAAATGCGAGCAAGGTCTGAATGTTAAACGTCGGAACTGTTTTTTCAGGTGAATCTTTCACAGCCGAAAAAGGACAGAAGCAAATCATACAAATGCGTGACGACCTGTAGCTGCAGATTTTCAGGAGGTGCGGGTGCTTCATAGCGCCTCTTCGCTCCTGAGGCAGGTGGGCACCTCGCGGATGTGTTCGCGTCATTTTGACGCCTGCATATTTCATGAAACTTTAGTGACGTTTGTTGACAAGGCGAAAGGTTTTTGACCCACACTGCTTCAGGTTTGTTTGTTTGTTTGTTTGTTTGTTTGTTTGTTTGTTTGTTTGTTCGTGAGCAATGGAATGTCATTACATATCATTGAAACAGGTCGAGTTTCTGTCCATCAATTGCAGTAGTTTGTTGCGAGGGCTTAAATTGGATTTCACCTTCCGTGAGATATTTTTCTGGCCCAAGCGCTAGAGTAGTTTTTGCCTAACGCCCCCTTTTTGATCATGCACCTCGGATGAAGGTTTTGTCGCGGTTGGTTTCGTGGGATGGGTTTGGTTGGAAGGGTTTGGATGGAGGCACCGGGCACCTAAGGTCCAAATCTGGAGATGATGCCGGGTCGCTGAACCACCTGGTGGTCGCACAATTGAGTAAGACCAAGATGTGCGCCATGTCAGGGGAACCAAGCTTGAAGGGCTTGGGTTTGGGTTTTGAAGGGTCTCAAGGTCAATGAGATTTCAACGGATGCAGATCTCATTTATATTTTTTGTAACCTTGATACTGAAGTTGCATCAATTGTGAGGCAATCCGTGCACTGGACCTCCTGACAGGTTTCAAGTAGGATGATAGAATGTAAGAGATGAGTAATTACATAATTACTGCTCGATTTGTATGATGATTTTTTTTGAAGTTTCCATATACATATGGTATCATCCGGTGTAATTTTGATGGATATTCTGCTTCACGTGATGAGAACCACCCCATCACAACCTGGAAGGTTTGCCCGTGGTCAGGAGCCAAGAGAGTTGGGACAGTTGAGACGGTTCTGTCTTTGTGGTGCCGGGAGCATTTCCATCACATTTTTCCATGTCAACAAAAAATCCTTTGGACACGCGATGATACGTGTTTTTCATGGATGGATGTGAAACTCCCAGGTTCTTGTCAAGATGCAGCTTGTCGCTTTTCCCATTCCTTAAAAGAGCTGCGAGCCCCACCTGATCTGACGAAGACGGTACCGCGGCCCGAAGTGTGTGATAGATAGGATTTGGGTCTTTGTTCACTTCTCAAGGACTTGGAGGGCTTTGGGTTTGTTGTGGCTGGTGGAACTTGGAAAGATAGGAAATTGTGACTGTTTTGGAAAAGTAAGCAGCCCTAAGAAATTGAGGTACAACAGCACAACACAGTTTGGAAGCAGTTGAATGCAGTGCAACCCAAGAAATTACACAGACAAAGACTCTCACATACTCTATCTACAACTCTCTCTCTCCCTCTCTCGCTAAATATACGTATATATAATATACAAACATAGTGTCCAACACTGTTCTAATGTTCTATGGGTTTTTTTCGGGCACAGCATCCTCAGCATCCTGAACAAAGGGTCTGGCATTTGCGGGTCACAAAATGAGATACTGCATGCCATGACAAATTTGAGGGGAAAGCAAAAGCACAACGCATTGTGAAAGGCACCTCAGTTGAAGTCCAAGTGCAAAACTTGACGATGCCAATTTTCTGAGGCAATGTGCCGGGCCTTTGCGCGAGGGGAATGCAACGACACGGATTGCAAATTTGCACATGGTGAGAGTGAGCCTTGGATCAAAATGCTGATTTTAAGCCAGTTGTGAGCCCAAACATTTACTGTATAAACTGCATACATACTATCCTTGCAAGCATCTTCTTGTAAACTTCTGTTCTGCACGATCTCGCACAATAATTGATACTGTAGGTTTTTGTCCAGACATGGAGTTGTTGCCTGATTGCAACGCACCACAAAAGAGGTTCGAATGATTATTTCTGCACATGTTGGTGCAAAGCATAGTATAGATTATAGATGATGTACCAAATTTAATTAAATAGGATCATTTTTCAATATATTTCATGTACTCAACACTTTTATAGAGCGAAGTTCTGACTCTGGAGAAATTTAGCCTGCAAAAAGCTAAGGAGCTGCGTGTCACGGAGAGCGTGTCTCTTGGATTGAAGGTGGTTGCATAACATGTCGCATGTCACCTTCGCATGGATACTTTATAGACCAGGCAACAAGCGATAAAATATAGTATATATCATATAGTCATATGTCATAAATCATATAATATATCTATATGAAGTGCATAAGAACATATCTTCATAAAACACAGTTTATTTGTGAAAGGTATCAGGTATCAGAATTATCAGTTTGAGAGTCACCCCCTCAAGCCTCATTCTGCCTCCACCGAGGTACAAAACGCAGTTTCTTGGTGAAAATTCTTGGTCCGTTTGCGGGGGAACCTGGCGAACCTGTGGAACACTCGAGGCTTTGCAACTTCTTTATGCGTGGCCATTGCAAAAAGGTGGGATGGCCACCAAAAAAAAGGGTGCAACCGTCAAAAAAGATCATGGCTTCAACAGGGCTTTTAACAGACAGTGATTTCAGCCAGATTTGATTTTTTTTTGTGCTGGTGATGTTGTATCCTTTGGAGGGTGGGATCCGGTGCAGTTTAACAAAACATGTGGAAATTTGGTGCCAGGGCAATCGGTGCCGGCATGCCCATGGGAACAAGGAGCTGCGTAGCTTCCGACCTGAGGTGCCATGGGTCAACAAATCAACGTTTTTCTCAAGTAGTTGAAGCTAATTTTGGACGTCAGATTAGGGATGTTGATTTTTGGATGTTGATGGTTGGATGTGGACCTTGATTCTTTAGATTTGGATGTTGATGGTTGATGATTGAAGTTTTTTGTTCTCCATTTCGAGATGTCCCAACGACTTGATGAAAGCACTGGCATTTTGCAGGTATCCGGTGCCAAGATTCAGAAGCCGACTGAGTTGTTGCTTGGTTATCTTACAAGATGCCAGTGAAGGCTGATAGCCAGCATTTGGATGATTCAGTTGGGCTGGCAATAAGTGTGCGTCGTTGCAAGTTCCGTTGCAAGTTTCCTTTCCGTTCGCTTCCGGACGGCGTCCGGTGTCACTGCCTAGGAAACCGCTCAGTCCTGGCAGGGTTCACAACTCACAAGGCGTGGCACTGTCGGTGAGTTGAACATTTCCGACAGATATACATCATGATGCAACTGTTACGGTAACTCTTCCACAGGCGGCGATCGCCGATTCCAAGAAAGGCGCAGCGTCTGCCATGACGCTACGAAACATTACTAAGCATTACTAAACACATCTAACCACCATGACGTGGAAGTGGCAAACGGTGAGTTTCACAAGTTTTCATGGCTGGCGGGTAAGATCCTGCGTCGTGCAGGCCACTGTGGGAAATGCTGTCCGTGGAGAGCTCTTTACCTTCCTCTCCCACGGTTCAGACACCTCCAACCAGTCAGTGGCCAGTGGCCCGGAACCCAAGCAAAGCCCTATAATAGTGCCCAGAGTGTACTAACACAGGATTCCGAAAAACCTGAAACTATTCACCCTATTCACATTAAATACTTCTATTTTTTCTGGAGTGGGCATCATGGTTATTTTTAGTGTGATGGAGAGTTGCAAGTGGCATGCCAGAAGTTTCGCGACGTGCTGTGGCACAGCTGGACCAGTCAACACTTGCAGGTGGCAGGTACGCAGTTGCTGGGTTAATCTGTTGAATCTATTGTCATGTCTTCTGTACTGAGGATTGCCTTCACTTTGATGACGGAATGGAGCCTGAAAACTCAGTTTTTGGCCAAAGGTGACGGTGAGGAGTCATGTCAGGGATTGATTCCATGAAAGAGTTGCCAGGCTCTCCTGAAAAGGTGAGTTGGGCTGAAGTCAAATTTTCACTACAGGACACATGAGCAGCTGTCTTCATTTACTTTGTCATTTGAATCTCTTCTCACAAGTTCCCGAGAACGAGGTCTGGCAGTCCTGTTGCCGCTTTGGAAGTACCGATGAAGGTCCCTCTTCCAATGCGTCCTCATGCAGGCTCTGTGAGATAAGTGCGACTTCACCTGTTTTTTCATCATGATGGTGCCGAAATGCATAGACTCGACGTTTTAGATGATTGTGACACATCTCGAATTCAAGTGCAGGATTTGACGGCTTTGATACACCACCATCGCGTTCGCTGGTGTCAACGTGCCTGGCAAGCAAGTTGGAGAGGCTTACTGATTACTTTTCTTTGACATCCTCATCATCATCCTTAAATCTCGCCAAGGCCACCACTGGTACGGGCCCGAGTGACCTGAGTGACCTCAATGTCACAATTCCAGGGAGGAGTGTCCCGTTTCGTCAACGTGCGGATATCCCACCCTTCAAAGTGTTGTTCATGATGGGTATCAGGGTCCTTCATGAATCTTCATTGTCCAATGTTTGTGATATACATGTCATGGGCCATGGGTAATATATACTAATATATATACAGTATATACATATATCATATGTGTCTACATAATATATACACCTGATATCCCCAAACTGTTGGATGTGTTGATTTGTCACGTGATGTCAAGTCCGGATTAGTTCCCAAGGCTGGATTCTCATCCCTGGCTCCCACGCCCGAGTTGCCATGGACACCCGGGAAATGGTCTTAGTACGTAGATTGACTGTGATGCTTCATGAAGGATCAACGAGGTGGGACATTCTGGTCCAAAGTCTTTGAAATATATATCTCTTTAGTACACTTCAGCCAAATCCAGTTTGAATGTATTCTCAACAGAGGAACATGTTCTTGACTGGTTCGCTATGTTCACTTCAGGCATCTGACAAAAATATACAAAAATGCCTTTTGGTCTCCAAACTACAAGTAGGTATAGTATAGACATTGTAATTGTATAGACATTCTCTGAGGAGTTTTCCATATTTCCCGGCAGATGAAACAGATGGAATCAGGAGGAGTGATCCCATGCTGCCTCAGATGGGCCTCGACTGCGACCCAGCAGGCCATTGAGGGTAGGAAGAAGATCATAGCTGTATTTATGAATGACATAATGCCCGGAAACAAACAGAATATCATGGTATGGTATGGTATGGTATGGTATGGTGGAGTTGATTAGATAGTGACTCTCAGCAGCCAAGAACGGAGAGCCTTATCAGTTGAACAACTTCTACCACCGGGTCCCGCGGAGGTTTGGCCGCTGCCATGGCAGCCGCGGCAATGGAACACACGGCCGCTTCTCGGACTGAAAGTTCCAAGGTCGAGAACCCTCCGCAGATTCATACAGGTGATAACTAGTTCACTCATCACTGTTTGATCACTGTTTTATCATGTTTGATTGGTGAACATTTGTTGCTGAGGCTGCCAAGTTGGCTTCCGTTCATGCTTGGACTCTTGCAAATGCTGCGATGAAGGTGAAGCGCTGAAAGGGCGGGTTGGAGCATGTTGGAGACGTGCAGCTGGGGTAGATCCATTGCTGTTAGGCCAACTACAGCGATTTGTCGCGTTTGCACCAGGCAGGGTCAAGAAAAACGGTCCTGGCAAAGGATTCACAATGATTAATTAAGGCATGTTACAGTGATTTAAAGTGTTTATTGAAACTTTTTGAATCATATTCAGACACGTTTGGCAAAACTCAAATATCTTATGTGTCCAAGTGTCTCGCACAAAAAGGGTGCCAAGCATGGCTCCAGAGGCACCACCTCCCAAGAAGGGAAAGCAATGGTTGCTGTAGGACTGCTGAAAAGACTGATGATGACAACTTCAGAAAAAAGGGTCCGCTTTCTGGGGTAATCAAAGATGCAATCCTGCGATCCGCAACATTCAACCACAGATTTTAGAAATCCACATAAGTGATGTTACAGGTACTTTGTAGATACATGGATGTTTGATGGTGTTAGATGATGTTGCTTGAACTGATGATTGCAAGTTTCAAGTGAACATTTCATTTGCAGATTCAGGACAGATGCAATCTATAAAGATGCAGTGGCATAGAATCAGAACCCAGCTTTATGGCATAGTGAACTGTGAAGCTTGCTAAGCTACACCATAGTGCCTTTTGACAATTTCGTATGATTTCCATCTTTCCAGCTTCCAGCTCATTGGAGATTGCCATTGCCATCTCCTCCAGGACTTTGTTGGAAGGCTGCCTTGGTTAGCTGCAGACCGAGACATGGTCAGGAGACGGAGGGAACAGTGAGACATGGACTCTGCTTTGTGGAGATGGTTGCCGTAGTTTGCAGTGGATAGGTATTTAGCAACATGAAGATGACCAGACATGATCAGTCCAGTCCAGTGTTTTGTATGGATTCTACAACTGCCCCGGGAGTCTCTTCTTGTGCTGCAGGAAGTCCATTTGAGGACGCTGCTTGAGCACTGCCATTCGTGGCGCCGGGAGTTTGTTCTTTGCCGCTGGGAATGCTGAGTGTGAAGTACATCCCGTCAGAGTACGTTTGGAGTGCTGGCAACGCTTCCTACCCAAAAGAAAAAGATCAACTCAGCCGAGTTGTTTTGCAAAGGCAGCAGCACTGTTGCCAGTGATTCAAAGGGTTTCTGAATCCAGAGATGTTTGTAAGGAACTGCATCGTGCAGTTTGCATCCCTAAGACGCTTTCCAACTTGCTCATACTACACCAATCTCTTGAACATGTGCTGCTGGCTCCGCAAAGAGGCCCGATTCCTCACCAAATACGGGGCTGCACACAGGCATTGCTGCTTAGGTGAGCAACATTTCGGTAGAGCACTGAGGCGATTGATGAGAGTCTACTGGCCTGGTAGCAACCGGTGTGCAACCCTTTCCTCTAGCTATGTTGCTGCATCCACTGCTCTGGTGTTTTCCTGCACGTGCATCCATAAAGATCGTATTGGCAAGTGGATCCAAAACTCAAAACCACGCCTTCTTTTGTCCGGACGAGTTCTTTGTAAGAATTTGAGATTTGTCTAGACCAAGTACTGCAGTTATCTTGCTTCAGTATCGAGCCACCACAATGATACTGACATGATTCGGCACCCTACAATTCCCGCCATACTACGGCAGTTTCTATTGAGGCTACCATTATACAATATCATACAAGCTGTAATTCTTTGGGGGCAAATGCTACTTGGCTTCAATTGAGACTTACCGCTTTGGAAATAACAAGTCGAAAACACAGGGTATGATAAATAGATTTAGCGACGATGAGGAGAATACAAGCGCAATCGCAAGGCTAACAGGGATGAGAAGAAGAGGAGGAGGAAGAAGGCGTACAAGGAAAGCATCATCCCAACAGTCGTAGTTATTGTTATCGTTAAGACGTTCATCAGTTGATCAATCTTCACTAGTTTTTTCAGAATTTACCAACTGTTTTCATTTTGAACTGTTTTGGGCGCACATTCATACAGCATACTGTATCCAAATATAGCTTTTCCAACAATATTACAACCTAGTTATCAAACCAACAACGTCAACAGCAATGATTCAAATGATTGACGTTGGTATCACATCGCAAAAAGTCACCGCTTCTTTTTTTTCAACGATGCCGCGTGATTCGACATGGAGACCGGAAGCGGCACGATTTCATTTGGCTTGGTTTCGACTTTGGGGACCGGTGCAGAGCTGTGTGAATCGCTGAATTTTCTTACCTGATGAATTTTTGTGAAGTTTTTGTTTGTCACATTTTTGACCTCAGGACTTTTTTGAACAAGCTGAATGCTGACTTCGATGATGATTTCTTTTGAATGATATAATAGAATAGAAAACCAACAGACTCGTGACTTTTTTCCTACACTGGCCCACGAGCCGACACCGAGCCAGTAGCTCTATAGGATCAGGTGTCACATTGCGTGGATGCCTGTTAGATCTATATTCCTGAGAGTTTTTTGCGATTGAATGCATTGCAGCTAAGGGTTCTGAATGATGTGATGCCTTGAACCTGCTTGGACACATTCTGTAGCATCTATTGTTTGCTTCTCCTCCACATATTTGTTCAAGGAACTGTCTTGACAAGCATGTTGTTTTGAAAAGGCTGCCTTGCATAGTCTCCCATCTGGAGCATTTCTAGCGGCAAGGTCATGCGGTGCGCATGGTATTGCCTATCCTTTTTTTGTATGTCCTGTGTGGTAGGGGATGATTCCATTTTTAATGACCGAAGGTATCCGAATCCTTCAGTTTTCCTCTAGTCGTTGAAAATCCAAATCACAGGTATCCCACAGGGCATCCAAAGATTTCGTCCAAATTTTGCGTTGATCTTTAAGTGCCACCACAAAGCGAGCTTTGTAACTGTGCCTTTTGCTGACACGGGGTGCCAGCAGGGCGCTGGCACAAGGTGAAGTAACAGCACCCACAGTGCGTGAGGTCAGCATTGCTGGCGCTATGATTTTCCCGGTGGCCAAAAGACTAGTTGAGATGGGTATAATTTCAAAAGATCAATCTGATAAGCAAGGATGTTTCAGAGTGACAACGTGAAAGATAGAATCACAAAAAAGCAAAGGTGTTTGCATTGATACAACTGGCCACCTGCTTAGAAATTCTCACAGGGCATCCAGCCAACTCCATTGAGTGCTATGGGGAATGCACTCGAAGGACAATGAGAGTGAATGTTGCTGCCTTCCATATCTGTGACCAAAGTTCAGGAGTTGTGGAGAAAGCTGCAAAAGGATCCAAAAGGAACTCAGGTGATAAGTGTTTTTAGTGTTGTTGTGGTACCTTGACTGGAGGTGCGCCATCCTGAGCCCTGTGGGCAAACTCGTTTAGATTTTTGCCTAGACAGTGCAGACTGTCTTGTTTTTTGCGAAAACCGGCCTCGTGGAGAGGCCGGAAAAGTTTTGAAGGAAGTCTTCCATTGCTTGAATGGGCAGCCTTGTCTCAAGAGTGAAGAAATTTTCCATCCGTTTTGATTGACATATTAATTCATATATTCTCTCAGCTGTTGTTTCGTATGACATGGGTCTTGACATGTCTTGATGACAAGCTGCGACAGAAAAGAGGGCTGCGCCGATTGAACGTTGGTTCGCCCGATGTTAGAAGCTGACGAAAACCGCTGATACAACCATGGGGGATGGTGGGCAATGGGCTACGAGATGTACTGTATTCCTTTCCAAAAAGGGGTTGAGAAAGTCAAACAAACATGAACACTTCCTCAATTGCATGCTCAATTGATCACCCAGCCAAAAAAGAACTGTTGCAATCTTTGTCGGCAACGCATCTGAGCATACCAAGCTTTTACGCTAATTTGGGAGTTTCGGAGGTTCCTTTCATTTTGGAGAACCCTCAAATCCGCGACATTTCCAATGCATGCTCAGATGTGAAACGGACTTCCAACGTCATGGGTCTATTTCCAGAGATTGGTGCACTGCAGGCAACAGAAGGATCTCATCGATGCTGTCATTGAGGAGGTCTCGGGTCATTCCGAATTGGAACGGGCCATATACTGCGTTTGCGACAGTTGGAAGATGTTGGAAGATTTCTGTTTCAGTAAATAGTGTACGCAAGTAATATTCAGCAATGCAGATAGAAAGGATTTTACCTGGCTTCGTGCTGATTACCATGGCACTAACCGCATTGCTTCCAGGTTTGGAGATATCTCTGCAGCCCCCAAGACCACATTAATTTCGTCATGTCATTGGATTTCTTTATTGTGTATCATCAATATATATCTATATATATATATTGTATATTTTATTGTTATATACCGGTCAGGACACAATAATACAGACAACTATTCCTTGCCCAGCTAGCTCTGTCCATTTTGCCATTTTGTATGTGTCACTGCAGGTGGCAGCCTGATCGCTGGATTTTGGCGTCCAGATGGTAGCCCCCCGCAACATTGATAAATGCAGGTGGCGAAAGTGAGTTTGTTCTGCTTTGTTAGTGGTGCGACGTCGCTTGGTTTCTATGCTTTGATAATGTGTGTATATATATATATATAATGCATTTCAACACAGCGCTTATATCGCAGAAAATTTAACTTCGATCTTGCAGACATGTTGCCGGTTGCACTATATGAAGCACCGATGGCAAAGTACGTTGGCTTCATGTGCAAGTACCATCAAGTACCCTGCTGCTTTTCAAACTCCACAGCACTTGTTGTGATTGTTCTTGGTTTCCAGGAGTGCTTTTCTACACTGAACTTGCCGGAATAGCCAAACATCCGCAAATCAGAATTGGACGTTTCTTTCCTGCACTTCTTGGATGGCTTTTTAGGTTGGGACCTAGATAACATACATGACCCTAGTGGCTGATGTTTTCCGAATGCTCAGCCCTTGCCGGCTTTCTCTGCCTTGTCATAATGATTGCTATAGGTGTGCATGAATTTCTGATGATTTCCGATGTTTGAGGTTCTCCACTGGTCGGTGGCTTGAATTTGATTGCTGGTGGAACTGGAGCCAAAAAAGCCCGCAGCAGATTCTTGTGGCTCATGTGAGCAGTGATACATACAAATGGTCATAGGGGCAATACCTCCTTTACTATCTTTATTGAGAATATTTGGAGACTCTTCATTAGGATCCAGGAGTAAGGCAATCCCTGCTTCTCAACCTAGCAGTTTTGAACAATTGTGTAAAATTTCATTGCTGGTTGCATTGAGCCAATGTTTCCCACGCATTCATCCCGCAGCCGACCGGCACACTCGATCTCACCGGGGCCGACCGCGCCTCGAACGTTTTTTTGACCATGCCTATTGCCCGTCGACCGTACCTGGGTTGAAAAACGCCACAGCTCGGCATCTGGGAATTCGGCATCCACACCATTTTTTTAACACTTGAACACCCTGGATCTTATCGGCATATGCGAGATTTGGGTGTTGATTGTCACTATAACCAAGGCTTGCACCCTGCTACTTGGGGCCTCCAAAGGAGGTGGAAGGGCCTCCAGAAGGCTACGCTCGTATTTACCACAACAGGCAGGATTTCAAAATGACCAGGCACAGAGGTAGGAGACAATTCTACTTGATTCATCTTGATTTTTACATGACATGTTCCAATCTTGATTTGCCTTGATGCTTGCCGCTACAAATTAGGTCCCTTTCAAACATTTTCAAATCTCAACTTTGGATCTTTGGCTAGGCGGCGGACAGCCTGGACAGATTACAAGTTGGGCGAGGCAGAGACACGAACGCTGTCCAGACAATCGACAGCCGATACGGACTTGGGAGTCTCAGATGCATTGTGATGAGATTTTTTAATATTTTTTAAAAAACGATGTCCCAAATGCAGGTTGGCAATTTCGGTGAAAGTGAATACAACATACCAAACCTTTTTTTTGTTTGAAGACCGACATTGCTGTGACAATCCGTATTGTTTGGAGCAGCTTGATGCTCTCAGGTCTGGGTTCACCATCCAAATCCAAGCCCAATGATATCAAGATGAGCCCATCGACCCAGAACTTGTTGATGTCATCGGAAGCCCAGAAGTGCCTTGGATGCTGCATCCAACGTACCAAAGTGCTGGAGGATGCCCTGACGTATTGCAGGATCCCAGGCTGGTGGAACCACAACCCGAAAGACTGAACATTTTTTTGCCAAACAAGCAAGGTGCTTTTGATTTAGTGCAACATGGTAAGGAAAAAAATGGGTGAGGTTTTTGATACTCAAGAACTTAGACTTAACTGAAGACTCAACAGTCATCATGAGGATTCACCAGATATATCCCCACCTGATCATACCCGATTTGTGATTTAAAAAACACAAAGCCAGAATCGTAAAGGCTATTGCGAGAATTGTCCCTGCACTGATGATGGCTGGTCTCCCTTGCTTATCGCTACTCAGCGCAGAGACGTCGAAGCTGTTGAGACCTTGCTATTCAATGGTGCAGAGGTTGATTGCAAAGAGCCTCAAAGCGGATGGCAACTGGTTTGCACTCGGTGGCAGTGAGAACAAGTGTTGAAATACACCCGCGGTTGTGAGAGGTTCATCGGCCATGGTTAGTTATGGATTCCATTTTTCATCATTCAAAAACTGGGTGATCTGAGGACACCCCTGATGTTTGCGGCATCTTTGGGAGATTGCCAACTTGTGAAGCTTTTGTTGAAGTACAATGCCTCCGTGAACACCTTTGCATGCCCACATGACTGGAACCCTTTGTGTGCAGCGATACAGGCTAATAACAAGGATATTGTTCGAGTTCTGCTGGACGCTTCTCGCCAGAAAGACTCAAGAAGATTTAAATTTCATTGGCTCCGCCACTGTGCTTGGCTACTGTCACACCACCAGCCTTTTCCCTAACATGTCCGAGGCTGGGGCGGATATTTCCCTCATCAAGAAGAGGCATCCTGCTCTGGCAGAAATTTATGACTCATGGCAACCATCTCAGGTAATCATTCTGAATACGTCACAGGTACGTAATCCATTTGACAAACGGTATCCAAACATATGCCTCAAAGCCAACCTAGGCAGATGTTACTGGCTTGACAAAAGGCTCTAGTTTCTCAAGTCTCGATGTCACTTTTTGTTTTAAGATCATTTTTTACATCCCATGGAGATTTGGATTGTAACGGATTCCTGGATGCATATGTTTTTTCCACATTTTTTTTTCGCTCAGGAAAGTGAGCTCCACCATTTGTAGTGGTGAGCCGCCCTGAGGATTGGAGTTTGCATAGGTTGACGATGGTTATGGCTGTCTAAAGAATACACCTAGCCAGGAAATCAATCTCAAGCGATCTCACGGAGATGAAGCAATGGAAAGCGATGTTATTAAAGGTAGCTATGGAACGCATGAAAACTTTACGAATCTATGATATCTATTGATTTTTATGTAACCCTACATCAGCCGAAAATTGAAGATGTCCTTGCTCTTGATATATCTGACGATATTTGATGAATATCATCAGGGTCTCCGTGACTTCGGATGTCACAGGACAGCTGATATCGGCGCTTTGACGCATTTGCAATTCAACTTTTGCAATAGGTATTGATCAATGTTTGATATGCATTTTCAAAGTCGTAATCTGCAGGTGCCTGCGAAGCCATGTAGAGCACCCGGTTACGAGTTTGATCTGTCTTGACCCAGTTGTTTACTTCGGTTGGGAGGGACAACGGGTTGGTCCTACGCGCCGACCACGACTGCATGAGCTTTGACCTCGGGTCAACAAGCAGTGCTTTCGTGTCCAGGGTTTCCAAGCTTCAGATTCCTTTCATTGTGGCATGGATCTTCACAATCTTTATATATATGATGGGATCGAAATTGATCATGGTTGAGTTGATCATAATTTGATAATTATTTGGGTATACTATTCTCATGAACCACAGCATTTTGCTTGCCATCTCAAAATGAAACCTGAAAAGGAGGTCAGGTGCGGAACATGTTCATAGCCTGTAAAAAGCTGTAAAAAGTCTCCTTGCTTTCGTCTTATGTACGAATAAAGCCAATTCACGAGATTTTTCGTGCCTGCATAGATGTCTGATGAAATCAGACAGGTGCCACTCCTCAGAGGAGTTGCTGAGTTTCGCAGTTTGTTTGAATATCAATACCCAGCCAGCAGACAAGCTGATGAATGGATGAATGTGCCGAGCGTGATGCAGATTGGCGCTTTTAGAAACCTGCATCGCTCCCTGCCCTTTGAATTACAAACATGGAAGGGACGGCAAAATCTGCATCACTCCCAGAAAAAGCGGTCTGCGGAGACTCTGCCTGTATTGGAACACATCTCCGATGAGTTGATGACTCCGAGGTTGTTCACAAGATCAAAGCATCTGCAGCTTTTGCTGAAATGAAGGAGACATGGATGACACACGGAAAGCCAGAGCATGGATCATTTGAAGGTCACTCATAACCAGCAAGGGACATTCGTGTTGATAGGGATCAACAATGATCAACATGACAATATCAGGCAACACCATGTCTCATAGCATAGGAATGCATAGGATGTATTGACCCCCAACTATGGGCAGAATCCGCTGAATGGCTTTCGGCCGCTACATGAGCACACCCGTGCAGCCACAAGATTGCTTCCACTATGGTTGCTACAGCAATCTAGAATCTAAGCATATCTAAACTATAGTGATATGTGAATGGATTAGGATAGACATCTTTCAACTAGATGTAAGACGAGCAGCTCTAAAGAGCTTCGATGATCAACAAAGGTGTGAAGCAAACCTGGCCTTTTTGAGGCGTGTTTCTAAAATGCCTGCCCCGCAGAGCAATGGCATGGAGGATTCAGCTGCTTCAGCTGCTGCTTGAAGTGCAAGACCTGAGTTTCAAAGTTTCGAATGCTTCAACTGTCGGATTTGCCTCTCCGAAGTGTATCACCTTAGCTTTTAGGCCAAAGCTCTGGCATGGCAGGTGCCATGGTATTTGGATTGCCGTCACAACTCAGAATGGCCATGGTCTCAGCGAAAGACGCAGCCGTAAAGCAGTCACCAAGTTGTGGCTGCAGCAGTTACTGCTAGGACGAATTTCAAAAAAGCCTTGGAAGCGACTGAAAATTCGTACCATGTGCGAAGCCCAGCAGATGAAGATTGGGGATGCTGCGATGCTTGCTACAAGTCTCAATGAGACAGCTTTTGTGATGCAGAACTTGGCAAACTTAACAGAATGAAGCGGACGTTGCAAGGACGAGATCTTTTGGTGGTCGCAAGCCTTGCTAGAAAGGACTGCCACAGTTGAAGGATTCGAGAGACATTTAGGTTGTCATCCCCCTATTCCAGTCATCAGCCAGAGAGTTCAGTTGGTCAGGATAGAGCCCAGCTTTCTACGGGTTCAGAACACAGATCATTTGTATTTCCTTTGCCAGCTCCTCAGTACATGTTTGACCACCCTGACGTTGTGTGATGAGACGTCCGAGACGACTTCAAGGTAATCCAAATGGAACTGTGGAGGATGATGAGTGGGTGCCCTTCCAGGATTGGCGCTGTAGATTCACCACGTAGCTTGTACCCACTATTGTCAGGCACCAAAATCACAAGTTTCTGATTGTGTTTGATCGATTGGGTCACCTGCTGCTTGCCAACCTTTCACTCTCATTGCTGTGATCAATTTTTGCATTATGAATATAGAGATCGTATCATGATGTATCATGTAAATAGTCCAAGTTCTGCCATGGCGCTGCCAGTCAGATGAAGACAGTATCTTCAGATTGAGCACCGGCACTGGCCAATGGTCCGCGCCTCAGTGGGTCCACAGTTCTGTCCATAGCATCGTGCCATTCCTGACTGAATCTGAGGACCAAGGAGGAACAGGACGAGTACAGCCATGCGTTGGGTGATTTCTGTTGCATCCTCAGTTGGGTGTTGTTGAAAAGATGTTTTGGGTGTTGGAACAATTGGACTAAAGATGACGAAAGACTAAACATTGTGTTGCTACTGGATGGCGTGCTTTTTTCTGTAACTTCATTGTTTGAAATCAGTCAACTGAGCCGCAGCAGGCTACTTTGGCTACATGGCTGCCATTGCCTATCGCACGAGGTTCCCACTTATCACGCTTGAAGTTGCAGAGTTGAAGAGTTTCAAGGTGAGAAGCAAACTACCCATGGCATCACATGGCAAAGTGGTCAAGCTTCAGGAACACAGATGCATCCATTCCGGGCATCCTGGAGGGTCGAGCACATGCCATGCGCTTGTAACCGACTCAGCAGTGCACGGTGAAATCATCTACTCATCCTTGTCCTTTTTGGCTGCCAAAAACGTGGTATCTCCTGGTATCCATCTATCTCTTGAAGGTTACAGAACTTCCTGATGAGCCGCGCCAACACTGTAGACTTCTTGGAAAGTTCTGGCTGGATGAAACATGAAAATCTCTTGAAGCACATCTATCCAGGTGGACCTGGAAGGCGGGGATTGAACATGGCGGGATGGTAGTTCCATTGGTTGAGTTCCATTGTCGTTTGATCCAGGCAATGGTCTAGACACCTGCGTGATGATCCAGACAGGACTGGGACTGGGACATGGTGTTTGATTGCTGTTTCGTGGTTGTTTCTTAAAGTGGCGTGGTATTCGAGATATCCTCAAGTCATATCAAATCATTGGAAAATCGTACGAGTCGAAGTGACAGGAGAACACAGGATACAGTGACATATGGATACATATGGGACATTGAACTCATTTCCTCCATGCCAACCACACCTCACAAATAATAGTTATTCCCAAATATCCCAATCCCTGAGATCTCGAACCAGGCCATGGATGGAGCTTGGACTCGCTGTTAATGAACCCACAGGCGAAGATAGAAAATCCGCTTGCGCTTGTGATGTCCTTGTTTGCGCTAAAGACTTCCAAAGTGACATGTTGGAGACCGCAAATGTGATGTGAGACTTCTCCGGATTCGGTCATTTGGGTTGCTTTTTTGTCTACTTGACTGGTGTCAGGGCGACAGCCAATGTCGCTACGGGTCACGGCCGTGCTCCGAGAATAAAGTGGAAACATGGCAAAGCGGTGAAGGAAACGTGAATGGATTCGATGAAGGAATGCTGGTCCAACTCCTGTACAAATCAGATCGCTATTTCATTTTCAATTTTCAATGATTGAATGACAAAAAAGATCACACAGATGTACCAACTACGTTTTTAACAATCAAGATATACAAAGGGTGGTGAGCAGTGCTGGTCACAGATTCTCTTTTTGTAGCCAGTATCCAAGGCCATTGGATATCACACAACATTAGTGCGCTGAACTCAAGGTCAATGAATCCGTTGGAATTGTTTGGAATCAGAGCTTGATTTTCGAAGATCAATACTTGAGGTTAGAACTTATTTCTCTGTGGGATGAGTTCCTTTCAGATCAGTCAGATCCCAAGTGGAGCACACAGTTGCAACTGGAACAGGCAGCTTGTTGAGAACTTGAGAGGTATCAGGTTTTCAGCTCGACCTTACCGGCATATTCTAAGCATCTTCAAGATAAAGGTTGGATGTTGACTTGAATTGCTTGATTGCAGTACTCAGTACTCAGTACACGTACTGTAGACACAATGATCATGAGGGCCAGGAGATTGAAAAGAAGTTCTGTTAATAAGAAAGAACTCCTGCCTACAGGTGCCACCTATCAGTGTACTTTTTCAGATAAGTATCAAAGCAAATATGCCTGTGCAGTAGCAAGATAAAAGGTAACACACCACTTCCATCCACTTACTGCATTGTTGCTATAAATACAGCAACCGTAGAATTCTAGAAACTTTGGAAGCTGAGGCTACGCTTCCACTTTGCTGTGCATGTGTTGGAGCCTGGCTTGGGTGATGCTGAGGAGGCGCTACCGCAACCGGCTACGGGAAGTGTAGAATTGTTGGCGTGTGAAGCCAATGGTCCAATGCGGACAAGAAAATGATGCAGTACCACAAAGCAAACCTAAACTGTGCGTTTCTCTGCAATACTGTTCCACTGCAAAGTGCAAAAACGCCATGAACAATACTATCAAACAGATATATCAAACACTTCTTCATCACAGGATATGGCTTTTTGCATCATGACATCTCACCCGACACAAAGCCTCCGACCTTTGAATCATTGCTACAAACAATTCTGCTTCACAGCCAGGTGCGTGCAGCCAGCGTATGCAAGGACTTTCAGGGCTATGGTGACCTTTGTGGTTGGGATGCTAGGCTTCTGCGTTTGGGAGCCCAGAGAAACAACCACACCAATTTGTGGTGGCCAAAATCACTCAGTTGACTCAGTGCCAAGTGAAAGGTCTCAATGCCAAGCATTTTGTGCGGGTTGCGTGCTCAAACGTTGCCATGTTTTGTGTGAGCTCAACATGTCAGATGTGTGTAGAACCCGAGTCGCCTCTAAGGTCACGTTGCCACTGGCACAGCTGCCTAGCCCACAAATCCAGGACGCTTGCCACTGGCAGCCTCAGTGTCAGCCTCTCTTGGTAGTGATGTGCTCATGTCTTTGAAGTCTCAAGTACCTCTTTGTGACATCACATCCTTCCATGATCTCCATGAAGATGCAATGATTTCAATGACCGCGGTGGTCATGGCTCCGAGTCTGCCAGGACACGGACGCCTTTGTTCAAGACTTTGTTGCTGCCTTCGCAACAGACGATGCCCAACTGGACAAAGGATATCGAGATCAACGAATTCAAGGCTTTAGTGTGCAACGTCTGGATTTGGTTGAGCAATTAGAGTTCAATCAAAATTGATTTTGTATGAAGAATCAGACCATTTTTCTTGGCGATTGTTGGATTTGATTATATAGATCCATTGTGCAGGCGCTGATCTATTCCTTTGCACGGAGCCAGCATTCTTGTGCAGCGCCATGGGAGACTTGGATGCAGAGGGAAGGCATTCATTGTTCCCAGAAGATTTCATTTAAGACCACTTGGCAATATTGATTTTGCAATACTACCTAACAGCATCGTAAGGATGTTCAAGGTACATAGAATTACCATTCCGAGCCTGGCTTTGAATATGACGTAATCCTTGCAGATTTTTGGCATTTGGTTTGATTTTGACAGACCTTCAAAGAAGGCATGACTGATGCTGACCCCAAACCGATTTTCCAGCCTGGCCAAGAACAAAGGCCGTGCGTTTGCTGACCGGCCGTTGATCGGGTACTTTGCAAACCCCTTGACTGCGTGACCGGCCGTGAGTTTTGGATGAGGTCCCCATGCAGAGAGATTCAATGTCTTGGAATGTCGTCCTGGTTAATTGGGTTTACATGCTGCTATGCGGTATCATTGTATGAAAGAAATGTGAAAGCAGAAGACCACTAAACTACTTCAATCATTTGTCACCCTTCCCTTTACTGGGAGGTACATTCCTCCATCTGCTGCGCAAACCTGGCTGAATGACTTCCTGAGCCTCTCCAGAAACCAATTGGCTGGACGTTTGGGTCCTAGGGAAGGTATGAACAACAGAATGATGAAGCAGCTTCCAGCATGCTATTCCTTGCCGAATTATTGAAGACCATATATTTTGTTGATTTCAAAGATTTATTTAGTGTTCCTTCAGCTTCTGAACGATACATATCATACTACATATCATATATACTGTACTTTCTGTTGCTAATCTTGCTCTCAAGACATCTCAAGACATAAGTTCACTCCAGGACCAGCATGAAAGCCTCTGTCATCGCGTGACAGTCTTCGTCAACTTGCTGAGGTTCGGCACCTTTCTTGGCAGTCGCCAGCACGAGGTACCCACTTTTGTGGAGGGCAGAATGAGAACGAGTTTTTGCTGTGAGCAATGCTGGAGCCAGGTTTTTGGCAGAGCAGGTGCGGTTTCAGGCCATTGAACCTACCTGCTGTTGCAATTCAGCATATGGCATGGAATCAGTCATAGTCAGTGCTTCCCATCTTATTTTTGAGGAAAGCTATGAAACCCCTTGATACAATCAACAATGTAACAAGATGCTTCTCCCTCCACAAGCCAAGTCACAAACCAACTGATGTTCTCATGATCCAACTGCTCGGCAGACGGGAGCTGCACGTGTCTATGCAGCACGACCTTTGGCAGCTTATCTGGGGCCTGTGTTTGGACCTCAGGGAATATATGGTGTATATGTATCTGTATACAATGTGACCTTGAAAAAACCTGGCCCAAACGAACCTCCCATGCAAATTTTCCAAAAACATCGGAAGACAAGATCTCACAATCTCAAATTCCTTTCCTTTGGCCCATTTTGGCTCTTTCAAAGTGGATGTTTCTTATGGACATGTTTTGATGTCATCACGAAAGCTGGATTTTTCCAGCTGGAGTTTCCTTTGCTTTAAAGCAAAATATGTATTGGGATGGGTTCTGTGCCNGGAATGGAAGATCATCGCCTCCTGCATAGGGGATCTTGTCCCCTGAGGCGCGGAGAGTCTTCGGATGGAGAGGTTGGCATGTCGAGATTGGTTGGTTGGATTGTATAGCTCCACTCCAAGTCCCTGGCTGTCTCACTGGCAGGTGGTGGTTCTACGACAACCTTCCATGTTTTGGAATTCTGCATGCATCTTGAACAGCATGGAGCTTGCCTTAGTCTGAAACATATTGATACATGACTTAACTACTTGGTGGTTCACGGTAGTTAGTGAGTCAAGCAAGCTGGTTTGCAAGTACTCTATATATCCCTACGTAGGCTTAGAACCAAACTTGCTGAGTAGTTACAAACACCACGAGCCACTTAGTAGAAGAGACACAGTCTGTCAGCGTATCCGAAAATTGAGAATGGTGATTCAGCAAGATATCATAAGATATCCAGATAGAGGCACTCTTGCTTGTGCTAGAAATTGTGAAGCCACATTTCATCACCAGATTTCCTACTTTTATTCCTCCAACTTCCCAGTGACAGTGCACTACATGCATCTCTCAACCTTCTCGATGCAAGATATTGAGAATTAAGGTACGGATGAACCTGCCAGAGATGGAAGCTGCTTTCGAGGCCCCAAATTCCGACAACCCTGATGTTGAAGATGGCATCATCGGCAGGTGGTTGTGGCTGCAGAGTTCTTTTATTCAATTGAGGTGATTGAGAGTATGCACGTTGTCAACAAGGTGGTTTCCACAAATTTCTTTGGATTCCCTCCCTTCATTGAACCCATTGCTCCTCGGGGGGGGGGGCAGGACGTACACAAAAAACGTCTTGGAAATCCTTCTATTCCTTTTCATTCTGTCTATAACAATATAATATATATATATTAATACTATACTATATATTATATAATACTCTATAGATTATAGATTATGTATCGTCAGAATACTGTTAGAATATGTCTCGCAATATACATACAGCTACATACTTTCCAGACAATCCGAGTGGCAGGTCATTGGCTTGCAGGGTTCAGATTGTGAATCATTTTTAAATGTGAATGAATACGCGCGCACATAGAACATCTTTCAACAGAGCGTTTTCACACGTGCGCACGCGGGCGGGACTCCAGGGGTCTGTTTAAAAAGCTCCAGTTCAAAAATCTTAGATCTTAGTTACCGCCAAGACTTTGTCATTAATTCATGGATTAATCCATCATTCATGGATGTACATAGAGTATTCATCTATTATTCATCCATCCATCATTTCATCATTTCTTGATTGATTTATCCACCAATCTAGACACCCTGACTCCCTGAAGACTGACATGTCCAGGCAGCCTCTGGACGCTTGAGGCCGGCATCCCTGCGCTTTGTCGCCAGCGAGGTCCAGGGGGATGGATCTTAGGAACAAGACATGTTAGAGGAAGCCTCAGAAAAGGAAATCACAACATTTTTTTTAAAGACAAGATCGATTATTCTAAAAATGGTTGTTGAAATGAGATGAAATGAAAAATCCCAAAGCACTCAACATTGCATTCTAGTGTTTTGTTTTTTTTCAGCAAGCTTTTATCAGTCGTTCCTGACTGTGAGGAATTGCCAGATGCATCCTCAGAGGCGGAAGGGTTTCTTCTTTGTCATTCCACAAAATGGTGGGTTTAGGTAAGGAAAAGTGGCCTAAAACCAGAGATTGAATTGGTCGGATTGGTGAAATATATTTCACCCAGAACAATCCAGTAACAGAGGGCCATGGACGGGAAGATGTGATGGATGAAATTTGCAAGAGAATCATATGATTTATCTATTTTAGTGGCCTGGGAGATCACATTCCACTGGGCAGTTGCAATTTCTTTGGATGGCAGGCCATTGCATCCTTTGAAGCTTGTGTGATTTTTCCCTATGATGTGCTTGGGGGCTAAGCGGGTGAGGAGTTAGAAGGCACTGGTGGAAATTTAGTAGGCCGTCTTAGGGTGCACTCTAAGAAGACTTTCGGGAAAACGGCAACGCACTAGCCACCTGTTGGGCTAAGCAACTGGTAGCCTCCCGACATGAATGCTCAGATGAAGCAGCAGTCTCTAGCATCGTCATTGTACATGGAGGGCTAGTCACAGAATGCAGTATATCAGGCCCTGTTGATTCATGTCTCGATGTTTCCGAAATGCTGAGAGAAGGCGACAGACTCCGCATCTGGTAGATGGAGTAGACTCAGCAAGCATTCTTGGGAGTTTTGAAATGTTTTGAATGCCAGAGTTGCTGAGGTCACAGATGAGATTATATGAGCTCTATGCTTTGTCTCATCCACTCTTTGTGCAAGCTCCTGAGACTTTGAAGTGCTTTGAGAGGTTGAGGCCCCGCCCGATGGCATCTTGCTTTGTCCAAGGCCTGAACGGAGGCAACTACCAAGTTACATCTACCGTGGACTCACTACAATTGAGGACCCGGGCCGGCTTCCAGCCAGTTCTTTTTGAGGTAAGATCTGCTAGCATTTCACTGATTTGCGCAGAAATGTGAAGTGACACAAAGCAATAGCAGATTGATTAGTACAACCAGCATTGTTCTGGTTTTTTGGTGCTGGTATTTTGAGTGCTCAATAGTGCTTGCTGTCGTGCCCAAAAAGGACTTCAATCATGTTCTGCCAGATGCGGGATTGCAAGGCTGGTGATAGGGTCACCAGAAATACGTAGTCCTGGTTGGTCTGTCGTTGTTGTTGGTGACAAAGGTCGTGGTATCCAAATGGTGAATCGGAAAGGTGAAATGGTGGCCAGACAATCTCCAAGTCGAAAGGCAAAACCTGGCGAAGCTCTGATATCTCTGGGCCTCACCTGGACTACAATCCGAGTTGACCTCAGCAGTTGAGGTTGAAAGGTTAGCATGAACTTGCTGTCAACATCAAGCATCCAAAAAACCATAGTGCAGGGTTGGCACAAAGGGTCATGTTTACAACATTTCTTAGAACCATTGGTTATCATAAATTCATGAAGGTTTGATGTTTCATAATAAGAATAATTAGTAATGTGATAATAATGATAATACTCATCATCATCATCATCATCATCATCATCATCATCATCAGCACCAATGCCCTGAGGTTTGACCGGGATTGGTTGGCAGCAGATGCATGGACACAGCTCACACATTGGGCCTGGGAACCTTGTGGAGATTGAAAGTTTGACCATTGATTATGCAGTTTGATTATACAATTGAAATCAATTGAACTCGTCATAATCACATGTATCTCTATCATTATCATTATTGATCATTATTGTATATGTTGGGATCCCATGTTGCCCCATGCTTACACAGCTGCGAACGCAGCTGTCAGCTTCTTTGCTTCTGCTAAGGTGAGCTTGCCTCACCTGGTGCGATTTGCATCGGCAGCTGATCTGCTGAAGAGATTGGTGCAAGATGGGCTCTCAGTTTGGCGCATCTCATTTTGCAGGGACTGAAAATATAACAGACAAATCTTAGTGAATGTTAGTCAATGTCGTTCGGCAGAGCATTGTTTTGGGATGTTTTGAGGAAGATTTGCGTCGTGTTGCTGCAGCCATGCGACGGCAGCAAACACGTCTGCCTTGCATGGTTTCAGAGTGAGGTGGCCAAGGTAGTGTATGATGCTAATAGAAAAAAAGATAGTTTAACGCTTGATGAGTCTCATGACTTTTTCCCATTAGCATTGCTTCCAGTCTATACTTTTCTGGATTTGGACTAGTTGATTTGTCGCTTGAATGTCGACTGATATCTACACAAACCACAGAAATGGTCAGAAATCCCAATGCTAGGAGATGTCCTACGCGCAGCGCGATTTTGGACAACTGCATTAAGCCATGTAGATGCACCAAAAAGTTATGTGCCAATTCGATAGATGCTGATTTTGTGTGTGTGTGTGTGTTTGTGACAGTGTGTGCTCCCTGAAGGCTGAGGAATACATTAGAGTCATAGTAGATCTTAACCGAATCAATTCAATGGAGTTCGTTTGTTCTGATAGGACTAGGACATAAATGGGATAGGGATGTTTCAGGATGCAGGATTTTCTGATGCAATGGCTCACTGCTTTGCACAAAAGAATCGCGCAACATGTGCACTTCATGTGTTCCCTAGACCTTGACCTCACCAGTTTGAAGCCCTTAATTCTACATGAGAGGTGTAGAACTATCTATAGACTGCGATATTTGATGCGTTTTGTTACAGCATGCTGCTTGATGTTTACTTTGACAAAAATTGAAGCAAAAAGAGCCTTTGACGTTTCTATTCGTAACACCATTATAAAGCAAACTTGACTACAAACTTGCTTCTATCGTACTTCCAAGATTCTAGGAAACGTGAACTCTGAACCCAAAGCAAAGAGCATGGGCTTGTTTCGCTTTGACGAACGCCATGACTCTCATGGAGGCTGGGAATGAGGACTTTGTTTAAAGATATTCAAAGTAGCTTTGAAGCCATGGGGATTTGAAAGATTCATAAGATACCTAACTTATAAATATATATATATATATATGATATATTACCTCTTACTACTTATTATAATGACATTGCGCATATTATTGTAGAAACCACGTTATTTTAAATCTATTTTGTGATTCTTCTCAAAATGAAAGTGTTTGGCACATTGCTAGCATCACAAGGGATCACTTTCTTGTATTTGGTTTGGTACATTTGATGCAGGGGTGGCCACTTCCATACCATATTTGCTGTTTAGGCTTGAAAGCCAGTGCCAGTGAGAATCTGGCCGCATCCCTCTCCAGAGGTGCCTTTTTCAAGGGTTCGAGGGATCTTGTTTGGATACAACACCTGAAAGCATGAACATATTATGGGGGGCATCTATGGGCATCCTTCAAAAGAAGAACTTCTACAGTAATTACATTGTTATCCATTGTGTGAGATTGCTTTAGAGTTTGTTTGATTCCTCTATGAATACACAGAAGTAGAAGTACAATGCCTTGCACCATCTTCATGTAGGTTTTTGGACACTCAACTGGTGTACATGTTTGCATATCCATTTCCTATACACATGGGCTTTCCAGCCCCTGGCTTCCTGCAGGCAAGAACCCCTTCGCCTGGCTGCTGCCTTTGGGTCGCAGAGCACCAGTTTCAACCCCAGGAACTGCGCAGCAGCAGTGGAATGAAATTCGGTGGCGTTGACAGGATATCAAGCAACACAAAACACCAACACCAGAAGAGTGTCCGAAAAAAATCACCCAAAAAAACAACTTCAGTGAAATCAGCACCTGAAAAAAATACCTGAAGAACTTTGGTGTTGGAAGATGAGTTTCCGAGTTTCCTTTTTTTGGCGAATCGTCAACCTTGGAACCAGCTGTTGGTTTCAGCAAGTGCCACGGACTCCTTTGAGGTTGTTGGCTTTGATGCCATCTTCGCGCGAAAAGCTGCGCCAGGAGGTCGGCATTGGGGGTCGGAAAACTGTGGAAAACCCAAGAAATGTTTTGAAACCAACAGCTTTTTGAAGATGTTGGAATACTGTTGGAATATGTTACAGATTTGCTGTCTGTTTCTTTTTCTCGGATATATTACCGGGGAGATTCGAAGGTGTAAGGTGCGGTTGGGAAACCACTTGCACAGGCGTTGAAGCGACTGATGCAGAGGAGCTGCAAAGGTATGATTGAGTGTACTGAGAAAGTCCTTTACGAATTTTACATATTGGAGTTCCTCATGAGATCAGATCCAAATTAGCCGTAATTTAGTCCTCCAAGCCACCAGGAGTAGCATTAATGAAAATTCTCCTACAAAACACATCTGATCTTGGGAGCTTCAAATCCACTGATTTGTTTGGAGGACCTGAGCACAAACAGTTGGGGAGCTCAGATCCACCTTTGCTACGTCACTGGTGATGGAAACCAGACACCCCCGCATGGCTGAACTCAGAGGCACCTTGGCTGCCTTGGGGGCACGCATTGAGGCGCCTACCATTTTGAAATCCTGGAAGAAAATTGCAACATATTGCAACGACTACATGGATTTTGATAAAATTTCATGGATGTTCTATGTAAGATACTTGAGATTTTTCATATTCCCTGTGGTCATGTGGTAGAAACCGTCTGAAACACTGCCAGGATCATCGGATGATCCAACTGCACATTCATAGCAACCCTATTCTTTGTTTTCGTGGTGCATTACTTGGATTCTAGATCAACATGTTTTGATTATATGATTTATTCTTTACACGATACAGTATATTGATATTCTGTTAACAACAACAACAACAACAACACCACCACCACCACCAACAACAACAACAACAACACCAGCAGCAGCAACAACAACAACAACAACACAACATAATTGACAATTACTATAGATATCTATGTCTATGATGATGATTTAGTATGATGATTTAGTACTAACAAAGATGTTTAAACAAAACATCCTGGGAGATCTTCCTGGACTGCCAGGCCACAGATGTGGGACAGGTCACCCGGCGCAAAAACAGCAGCTCTGCACCGGTGCACCAAGAGGTGGAACTCTTGACCCTCCAGGGAACAGACATATCCCCACCCAAGGCATGTTTGAAGATAGTATCCTCTTTTCCCAAGTGGGATATTGCGATATGTTGGTTCCCAGGAGAGTAGTTCTTTATTTCATTTTTTTTTTAAATGTCAAATCGTTGAATCGTGAGACATGTTGGAAGATATTGGAAACTCACTGTAAGCACCACAGGTGGAAGGAACCGTCTATGTTTGCATCGTGGCAGCTCATGGATTGAGGCGGGAATGCTGATCACTACTTGGAACATTTCGCGCTGATTTCTATACTCTTCACATTATTATCTGACGGTTTTCTGATACTAAAGATCCCTGGAATTGAGGGCTGTGGCTTTGCTAGGTTGCTAGGTACACACACACACCTTCCATAAGCTTAGCCATAGCATTCATATTTGTGTCACACCACTCACTTCCTCAGCACTCCTTGCTCCCCCATACGGTTTTTGTATCCAATTGATTCTGTTGGTTTTCAATTCAACATCTTCCTCTCATGCATGCTGAAAGCTCCCCCGAAACCTCCACGACTTCAGGTCTTCGACCGAGATGGATCCGTGCGACGACTGGCGGTGAGATTTTGGTCTTGGGTATACCCAGTCCCTTTCAAGGGAAGAGATTAGCCGAAAGCCAAATAAGAACAAACCAAAATGACAAGATTGGATATCAAACAAAGATAGTTATGAATAGATATATATGATCACACTATACTTTGAAAGTGCACTTCCAAATGATTGGCCTGTGCATGGGCGAGGTACGTTGTTGTACGCGCAGGCGCACAAGAGTGGCAGACCCCGTCCTGATGCCCCAGTTCGATGGGTCACAGTGGAATTCCCAACGTTTCAGTCATTTTTTATGAAAAGGACATCTATTGTAAGACATGACTAAAAACAGATCATTTTTTGACATCCTGTCAGAATCCACTTTGATTTGACGAAAGGTTAATAGAAGTCCTCACCCAAGACTTTGATGTTACATGGTCCGCCAGTCCTGGCTGTTCGTTTTGGAATTGCAGCTGATCTCAAGGGTCAAACATCTGGATCCACCAATGTGACATCAGAAACAAATGCATGAAGTTTGGAGACAGGCAGAGAGGTGAAAAGGTTTTTTCCTCCTCGTTTTTTTAGGTGTTTAAACCTAGTTTTGATATATTTTGATAGTTCGGCCGTACATCAAGATATTCCTGTCAGCAAAATGAAGGTGAGGACAAACTTGTGTTTTACGCCGGGGCAGTTGTAATATATATACTATACGTATATATAATGCAGCAAAGAAATATATATACTTTGATGTAATTTGGTAGCTTGCATCTGGTAAATTACAAATCACAAAAGACCGCCCCAAACAACCACTGAAGATGGATGCGCGGGGCGCCTGAGCCGCCTATGGTGACCATGGTGAGACCGACGCACTTAGCAGTGCCCCAAGTGGGCGAGGAGGAGTCGGAGGAGAGGGCGAGCACGAAGAATTGGTTTAAATGACTTGAAGAGTTGTGGAATGATACCATCATATTTATGGTTTTGTTGTCTGTTGTAAGACAACAACATATTATTTTATTTGATCACACAACCACTAAATAATGATGGCCATTTTATATTTTGTTGAGGTTGCATATGTGGAGCTTCCTATCAGCTTCATCCCTGAAGGAGATCCTGGCCCTCACCGCTGCCGATGGCCTTGCCGTCTCTTGGTTGTGCTAACAAGGTTGAAATATCTAACAGCCCCAATTTCTTTCTGATTGCAGATTGTGCCAATTTGAGGACATTTGGACTTGCCAGGAGTGAGACAAAGGGGTGGAACCAATTGTAAGGCCACTGGCATGAATGAAATCGCACCGAGGCAAAGCCGAAGAGGGCCCAACTCTCTCCACGATTTCTTGAGGCAATCATGTCTCCAGGTGCCAACATGAGCTTGAACCAGGTTCCTCAGCTGAAAATGCTCACCTTGGACAGCAGTGTTCCAGTGAAAGCATGTGAAACAACCCAATCGGCAAAGGATGACCCTGAGTACCCTGAGTTCATCTCATTCAACCCCCTACCTGCTTCAGGCTGGTTGGCTACAGTTTGAAGCGGGTGCTCATGCGCACATTATGGCCCAACATTCCACGGAGGAGATGCAGATCATCTTGTACCGCACCTTGGTTCCAGATGTAGTGAGGTCATTACCTTTACATCTCTATCTTAGGGCTTATGCATCCTTCCAGCATGCTGTTTCAAGTCGTTTTCCGAATTTCCTCCTCTGAGCAATGTGGTAAAAGAATTCGCCCAGAGTAATAGTTTGGACTCTTTGGGGGTGACATAATCTTTGCAGATGAGAATCAAGGGTTACAATATTTTGTTCGGAAGTTGCGAGATGCCATCCTGATACATGATTTCTTTTTACAAGTCTACTTTATTAGCATTGCATGCATCATGCATCTGCATTTTGAAATAGTAGTGTTGTTTCAATATAGGTCCAATTTTGTGATCTTCTCAGATCTTCCTTTCAATTGGTCCTTAGGTGGACGTGATTTGGTGCTTTACGATGCACATCATCATCGTGCCTTTGCACGTCGAGTGACACAGGAACAAGCGCAGGTTTTACTGCACAATCGGAGGCACAGCTCATGTCCTCTTTGTAAACAATCCCTCAGTGAATCATGGGCCTTTGTGGTTGAAGGTTATTGGGACACTTGACGATTGGAAGTTGGAAGTGGCTGCTAAATTGAACATCTTTTCTTTTTGTTGGCTATGAGCGGTTGCTTGAAAAATAGCCGAAGTATGCGGACAGAAGATTTGAACTTGATGTTTTCCATCAAGACAGGGGAGCTCTTCTTGTCACATTCTTTCAGTACACGTCAGAAGATCTTGATTAGAAGTCATGAATTACTGTATCTCAGAGCAGCATGATTCATATACTAATAAAGACTACACCGTGAAAGCTTCCAAAGAGTTCCAAACCGGGAAAACCCCTCACGCTTGGCATTACCTGAGGAAACGATTCGAAAAGTCTTTGGTGCAGCTGCAAACGCTGCGGGCGATGAAGAGGCAGCTGCAATTGCACAGCTCCATAGCATAGCTGCCGGACTTTTGAATACAGGTTACTATGCGCGCTTCTTCAAGGAGGAAACGACTGGAAAAAAGTGAAACATATCATTGGATTGAGCAAATTGGAAGTTGGAAACCTGAAGCCAACCCTGTGTTCATCCGGAAAGGTTCAAAATTAAATGATATGAAATGCATCTTCTCATATTGTCACAGATATTTTATAGACCAATATGTTGTATCATATCAAATTCTTGGTTATTTTAACAAGATCAGTGTTCGTCCATTGAAGGAAAGGAAGCTGGGCTCTGGATCTTTTGGATCTGTCTATCTTTGTACCCACATGATGGATGAGATCGAACTGGGTGTCTTCGCAGTTAAGAAGTTGGCCCTGGGGGATGATGCCAGACGTTTACGTCAAGTGGTACGAGAGGTGAAAGCCTTGGAGCTCTTGGGACCTGGATTCAGAGTACATCTTTTATTATTTTTTGTTTTTCTATGTTTTCTTTTTGGGTGGGTGTGTGTGTGTGGATGAATGATAGTTTGACAAGATGCACTGAGATGATCTTTGAATATCTTTGATGTACTTAATTATAGATCTTATTCGGCCTTGGCTTTCTGGATGAGAGATGAACAGGATTTGAAGAGTTGGATGGGTGACGATTATTGCTATAGCATTGTAACTGTTCTAACTAGGACATGGCACAAAATGATCGGAATTGATTGAACGTATAAGCAAGAGCACACTTATCCCCACTTCATACACCAGTCCCGCTCGCCCACCATACATCCACAAAAAAAA
>DF242323.1:82213-142364 GCA_000507305.1 Breviolum minutum Mf 1.05b.01 | reverse complement strand
AAGAGGGATTTTAAATCGAATGATTGTGACTTGTTTGGGAAGGGGACTTTGAAGATAAGGTTTCTTTCTGCTCGTTGAGTAAGGGACTTTGAATGTGTATACAGTACAAGGAAGTATACTTTGTTGTTGTACTTTCCCATGACGGTACTGCCCCTTGATGGATCATTTCTTCTCACAATTATATCTTCCCTTCCTTTATACCGATTCGACCGCAACCAAAACAACACAAGAGTCGCAGTTGCCACGGATTGTTTGCAAAGTTGTCAACTTGGTATCTTTTGGCATCACCTGATCGAGCATGACTTTGTGCCTCTCAGGAACGTTAAACCATGCCATCACGCAGAACCGTGAGGAGAAAGGCTACAAATACGGCCTGAGGGATGTGCGGAAACAGTTGCGCATGTGCAACGGCAGAGCCAGACGCCCCGGCACTGGTGTTCAGGGATGCGTTGCGCCATGGGGGGTGTGGGGCTAGGGGCCTTTCTCCCACATATTCTTTCTACATTGTATATAGAATCAATTGAGAAAGGTGCAACTCAGGGTTCAAGTGGTTCATTTGGGGTTCAAATCAGTGACCCACGGTCAACCAGAATACGACTTGAAGCGTTTCGGAGAAAATATTCGTCAACTTTCGCCACGAGCTGAGGCCAAGATTCTAAGGGAAGAGGATTCTTGGATGGCAAAAGCGCTGGGAATGTGTTCAAAGTGTGGGAAGAGTTGTGGCGAGAATTTACTCTTGACTTCATGGATGACTCTTCGGAGTTGTCATAAGTTTCATGAATTGCCTGGCCTGAGCCTCTTGATCTTCCATAGATGGCATTGACCAAATGGTTCAGAATAACAAAAATCAAAAATTTTCAGTCTGAATGTGAATAGAAAGTCTATTTAAGTCCTGAAATAATTTAAAGACCATCAAGGATTTGAGCCGATGGCTCTTTGGCCTCTAGCTTCAGGTTGCTGCCATCCGTAGCGCGCTGGAAGAAGCCAAGAATGCATCTGGGTCATTGCCTAGCCCTTCTCACTTAGGCAGGGATTCTCAGTACAACACATGGCGGAAACGTGGTGGACAATGGAAAAGGGTGCATGACCACTGAGGTTTGAAGGAAAGTACTGTGCGCATCATGGAGATCTTGAATGATAGTGTGGCTTTGTCGCAGTAGGTGGTTAATCCTTTGCGGCTGGAGGTCTGAGAATCACCTGGGCACTTTTTTGATTTGCAGGTTTTCACCTCCAGATTTTCAATCACCAAGGTGGGAGATGTGCGTAACCAAATTGAACAGGCAGGGATCTCATGACCTCACAGTTGCAGTTCCAACAACTTGTATTTCCTGAGTTGCAGATAATACAGTCGACACCATGTGCTGGTGCCCCCAACTGAAGGTCCTGGACGCTCAATACCATGTACATGAAATCCGCCGGCAGCAGTTGGAGGCAGATCAGAGTCAGGATCTCAGACCTGAATTGTGTGTGACTAATGGCAGACTGGATGACCTTGGCAGTAAGGAGGTTGGCCGGCCAATGTAGTGGAATTGTTCCAACCAAGGAGAGATGAGAGTGCAACTCAACGGCACCTTCATGCGACAGATGTTTTGAACCATGCAATCTTATAATATCTTATATGGTCTGATGTACGGGCGTAGATCACAGCTGGCTGAATTTGCTGATTTGTCGAACATGGTCTTCCCTTGTTGTTTGTGCGTCATTGATGTGAAGCTCGTGTCTAGTTTTTTTTTGTGGAGCATATCTTGGGGCGAGGTGCGCTCATGATGCAAAGGCAGGGTGGAGGATTGCAGGTTTTGAACGTTTGACCCTGTCGGTTTCTGTTTGAATTCGTTGCAAGGCAAAGCTCAAGATGATGGTGCGGCGAATGGAGGTGGGACAGCAGAAACCAAGGTAACATGCAACAGCTTTAGTGGGTGATGCATCATGGAAAAATTACATGTCTTAATTCGTGTTGTTGAAGTAAAAGCTTTTTAGCTTCCATTCTTTGACATTCGAAGCCGAAACGGCATCGCTTTTTGTCAGGGCTTGAGTGCGAAACTTGATGAGCAAGTGACGAAGGATGGGATAGAATGGGGGCAGGACAAGCAGGTTTTTGGACATCCATGCTCGGAAAAGCCAAAAGAACTTGTCAAACCTGAGCCAACCTGAACAAACCTGAAACGTTGTGATGCCTTATTTTGCCATGATTGGATAGGTTATGATAGGTTATAATAGGTCATAATTAGCAATTCTTTTGGTTTTGGTTGAGCTTCACCAATGTAGAACTTACAATCGAGTTTTCTGTCCGAACCACTTCTACCTTCTGGAGATGTTGCCATTTTTGAAGGGATTTCCTCCAGTTTTATCAGTTTCAACAGGAAGGATTTTCACGTAACCTGCCATTTTTTTAAGCTGGGTCGACAGGAACAGGTGGATTCCGTCTTTGGCCACAAAAAGGAAGATGGTCTCAGCCTTGTTTCTAATTTGCATCGCCTCTTGGACTGGAAAGTAGCCATGGTAGCCATGCTAGGAGTTGAAGGAGTTGATTCTTCAGCCTGCATGAAGAATGGCAACTCAGGATCTCTAGCCATCCTTTCGGAACCCACCAGAGGTCAGGTCGCCTCGTGAGAGGCTTCAGTAGCACTGTAGGTCAATTTCGGTGGAAGATGCACAAATCGTCTCCTGCCCAATGAATTCGGAATATTCTCCGAAGAATTTGCTTGGAGTCTGCTGCTTTTTGTCGTGATGAAGAGAGGGTGATGGTAATCCGGCAGCTAGATTTGCTGTAACTTTTCCCATCAATTGGAATTCATGTTGCAAGCCATCTACGGATGACGGCTGACTCCTTGATACACAGCATCACTCCGCAGTGAGCACAAAGTCTGCTGATTGTCATTTACCATTGATCCTGGCAAGCAGGAAAAGGAGGTTGGGTTGAGCTTATTGGGTGCCAAGTGAAGTTTTTTTTTAATCCTCGGAGTATTCTGGAGTTTGTACACCTCGCAGATTCACCTCTGGGAACTTTTCTTTTTGCAATCCCAGTGTTTGAAGTCTGGAAGTCAAATGAAATTTTGGCATCACCACTCACCTCTCCAACTGCAAAGACCCTTCCTGGGCTCCAGGGCACGGTGCGATGGTGAATCACGAGGTGCCTTTTCTCCACAACCTGGGGCGCAAAACCATTGAGAGCCGTTGCAAACCTGGATGGGGCAGAGGGTGAAGCAAAAATTCCATTAAAAATTCTCCGATGGCCAAGGCGTTAAAGAGTTGACATGAATAAAGTGGTTCCCCCTACTTGGCTGGCTGGGCCCAACCCTGCTGCGTTTCACCGCAGCAGAAGCGTTTTTTTGGCTCCGTGGGGTCAAGAGGGCCCTTTAAAGCGGGACCATAGGCCACGGGGCGCGGCAGCAGGCGGATGATGTGGATGGCTGCGGCGGGAAAGTTCTGAGTTTCATTGTTTACTTGGAATGATAGTGATGATAGTAAGGGATAAATCATAGGTAATAGGTAGATGCTTTTGCTTTTTGCTTGCGTAGTTTGTCGGTTGTGTGTATTTACATGCGAGCGCAGCCTACAAACAACAAATATAAAAGAGGAGAGAGAACAGCAACACTTGCTTTGGTTTCTCTCCTTTTTGTAACCAGTGCAACTAGCCAACGACAATTTGCTGACTCACCCCCGGCCCTGGCCAGATTCCCTGCTGTGCGCTGAGAAGTTTGACTAGTCGGAAGTTGCAGACTGAGACACAGAAGTTGGTTTTTGCAACACCATTGACATGAAACAGAAGATTTACTGTGATATTAAAACGATATGATTCTGCTATGATATGATGCAAGCATTTGAAACCTTTCCCTTTAGGTGACTCCCATACCTGTACATACCACTCACGTCTCGCGTGTTTCTTTCCCCATATCTGGATACATGGAGTTCCAACGTGTTCTTAGGCGAAACGAAGGGATAGCGAAGCTTCGCCATGGCGGCGGGGCAGACGTCTTCGACCTATTCCTTCAGTTCCGCTCCAAAGGCGGTAACACGGAAGAAGTACCGTGAGCCCGGTGATGTGGAACCTGGCTTGTATCGAAGTGTCCCTCGGCCAAGGTTTCACAGCATTGCACAGTAGCAACTCGAAGGTGGGAGGTAGAAATGTTAGCTTTTCAAATTCACGGTTTTTGCTAGGTTTTCTTGGGCAAGGTGGTCCAATGTTGTCCATTGCCCCCTATTTGAAGGACTATATCCAAAGGGCCACCGAACACATCAAGCCATCCAGAGTTTTTCCTGATCCGACTTAGGTGAAGGAAACGTGCATCTCATGGGACAAGCGAGTGCACCGGGGCAATACTTACAGTATGTACACACAGAATGCCATCAAAGAGGCGAGAAAAATGGATGAGATGTAGAGAGGAACAAGATATTTTAAGGGTATGGTTGACGAATGTTGGTTGAGGTTGCCGTTTATTGCGGTGTTTGGGGTGGCAGGAAGCTTTTCTTAGTCTTTTGGTGTGAAATTTCAATTCCGCTGAGCCACTTTGGCTTTGTAAAAATACCCCAGTTGTTGTTATGAACCCTGGACCAGGCAATTGAGAATGCCCAGAAGCAGCAATCTGAAAAGAAGGTGCCACGTAAGCGAAAAGTCAAGGAGCCATCGACCATCCAAAGCGGTGGGATTTTTGAGGTTTCATGGATTCACTGCCTTGTCAGGAGCCGTCTATTTTTGACATGCCCTTACCCGAGCATGAACGAGTAGCTGTTGATCTGACCAAGCACTTGGTGGCAAATGAAAAGCCACCAGAGGTGGGGCTGCGGTTGAAAGTGGAGAAGTAGAGTAGGATAATGGTGTCTACCCTGAAAGATTTACTGATGTGTGTTCGGTGGGGTCTGTTGAAAAGGGGTGGGCTATAATTGAATTCCAAGCTTGGTCAAAGGAATCATGCTTTTGCAGATGAATCCATTGAAACTTCCTGAAGAAGCGCAAATGTCATGACACCTACCTTGTCCACTGCCGAGACGGAAGTGGTGGAGTCACAGACCGATGAGTTTTTGCCAGAGCCACCACAAGAGCAGTACCAGCCCCAAAGGACCGGCTGAAAACTGTCAGAGCGAAATGAGGGGAATCATGACGAACACGGAACCAAAAGGGTGTGCCTCTAATTCCGACGTTCGTAGCCTCTGCGCAGGACTGGAATCGATGCCCACACTCAGGTGGAGGCTCACCCGATTCTCACTGGGAGCGATTGGGAGAGACAAGAAGATCACCAGCAGATCAATGGCCGTGACATTCCAGCAGCAAAGATTCTCTTTGTGATTCTACGTGCAAGTGGTATCCCTAAGATGGTATCACGGGTAAGAACTACCGGAAGACCCTGCTTGAATCTGCTGGCAGGAATTTGAGCTCTTTGACTTTGATCGTGAAGTGGAACCTATCTTGGATGTCTTGGTGACTTGGCTGCCGTGTTTTTTTTTCTCGGGGGAAGATTAAGATTGCTTGCTCCATGACACCAAGAGCATTGACCTGAAGTGTCCAGACACTGAGGTGATGAAGACATTGGAGCAATCCATCATGGAAACTTGGCTTGCCAGGGCATGGGTCGGAACTCAAATCCATGGAATTGGAGATGCAATTCTTTCGAAGAGTTGCCCAGGCTATCTGATTGATTGATTCTTCCTACCTTGACTTACCTCCTTTGGACTCGCTCTTTGGAAAGTGGGAGATCTTTCTTCCTGTTTTCTTTTCATTCCAAGGAAGTAGAGGAAGAACATGAACTTGCCTCCATGAGTGAGTTCAAGAGCGCTTGGTATGACAGGCACGGGTGCAGAGGGTGGAGATTTTCAACCATTTGTTGGGCCTGCTAAGCCATGATTTTTTTGGGGTCCCCAAGGCAGAGGAGCATGTGTGCTGCTTGGAGGGAACAGGTGGAAGAGGAGCGAACCGCAGAAGTTGGGGGAGATTACCGGGGGAGTGACAGATTGACTCACCAACCCATGAAACTGAGATCTTTGAATCTTTTCTCTCGAAGTTTCCTGTTTTGTTAGGAGTGGGTGCGATGGCATGAGAAGGAATTGGTTTTGGCCAAGCAGAGAGCGCAGAAGGAACAAGATGCACGGGTTCTTCTGAAGCACCTTGCCTCGTTGAAATGGAGAAGTCTCACTACTCATCTACACTTGGATACTTCACTTCCATGTTGATACCGAGGATCCAGGCAGTGAATGCGGCGAAGGAACACCTCTCCAAGCTGGTACCCAATGCTAAGGAAGATCTAAAAGAACTGGCCTTTCCGGATCGTGATGGCTTGGAGATTCAAAGGCTGACGGGTGGGTGTACAAAGTTGAGCTTCGCGAGGACAGTCCTGTTCTGGTGGGGTTGAATATATAGACACGAGTGCAAATAGTCAAGTCATATTGCAATCGAAATTGTCATGGAAATCTCAGATAAGGGAAAGCCAATGTACATCAATTTCCAAGCAGAAGCAGAGCAGTCTTTGAGTTGATGTACGCGACAAAGACCTGGCTCGATGGTTTTGGGAGAGGCATTTCCTCCCAAGTCTCTTCAAGAAGGTCCAGGAAGAGGTTACAGCGATCAAGTCGGCACAGCTGCAGGCATGTTGTTTTCCGGCCATCTCCCAGCTTTGGATGAGATTCAAGGGCTTTGTCTTTTGCCAATCTTGAACTTGGAAGAGACAGAAGAGTCGGAAGAGATGGAATAAAATATAATGCATACAGTATATATATATATATATACATGAAAGATATGGAAGACGTGGAAGATGTCTGAAATGAAAGTTTTGACAGATTTGACTTAACTCTTGGGGTCCTGCCGGTTTCCACGAAGCCTTGTGGACAGATTGATGCCATTGCAGCAGAGTGTGTCACCAAAGAGCAGGTGGTTGAAGTTGGGATGTATTTCCGGAGTCGGCACTGTTTGCATGGTCTTGATTCGATTGGAGATGTGTTATTTTTATTTGCCAGGATTTTTTTTGCAATTTGATAAAACCATGAGCCAAAAAAACGCACATTTTCAACCTTCCTAAAGTGGATTCCCGTGGAAAAAGACATACAGTACTTTCCTCTAGGATTGCTGGCTTACCCGTTTGTGCAACAAGGGCCGCCCCCAACAAGACCAAGCCAGGCCAAATGGTCCGAGAGTTTGCAACGGCAACGCGCCAAGTCTGCGGAGTTGCAAAAGCTCCGCCTGGAGGAATTGCAGTGACTCGGTTTGGGAAGATCAGCAGCTGGAAGTGCCGGTGTGAATGATGTTGTGCGGAAACGCACAGCATGTAGTCATGTAAACGGATCGCCTGCCGCCATTTGCCGACTTTTAAGATGAGGGAATGAGATAAAAGGAAGGGCTGAGGATATGAAATGAGGATCAGCACATGCTGACTGATTACCCGCTTTTCCACCTGCCGACTATGGTAGGTGTTTTTTGCCACTGTATCAAATTGTCAGGATTCGCCGGGGCAAGATCCGAATCCTGATCGATGATGGTAGTGGAAATCCGGTGCCTGTCGGTCCGATTCAGCTCTCCTCTGCCGATACCATTGATGAGCTTCAGGGCCGTGTGTGCCTTGTCAATGCTGGTTGTGACAGATGAGGCACCAAGAGGTACTCCAACACATGAAGTAAGGCACTTGTAAATCCTCTATGGTATCTAAGGTATTCCTGGCTTCAACAGAACGAGCCTAAGATTGCAGCAGGATGGCCCCACGGTGTGGTGTCCGGGCTCCCAGGAGGTCTTGCATTTGTTGGTGCAGGGTGAATTCGTTTCAGCTTAGGCTGAAGCTCAGTGGAGAAGCGGTGCAAAAGACGAGTCAGCTCTTCGAAGCTAAACCTGGGCAGATTTCAATGGGACCACAGGATGTGGATGTGGAGGGAGGGAAGGATGATTGGATGATTAGATGATGTCAGGGTAAGAGCTGTAAACATGGCACAGCACTGTAGGATTCCTAGACATGAAGGTAGCGAATTTGCAAAAGGACGCAGGTTCTGAAGTGTGATTTGTGCAGCGTACCATCAAAGCGATGGTAAGGGGTGCCACTAGGTCACAAGGCATTTGCTTTCAAGCGTGGTGCTATACCATGCTACATATATGTTTGCATACCTATACCTATACCGATAGCCTATACCTATGCCTATATATATATATACATGCATATATCATATATTTACCGAAAATATCTGCAGATATCACGGAGTTTTTGGGTCCAAATTCCTTGGACAATGGCCGCAGGAGCCGCCACCACCACCAGAACAGGAGGAAGAAGTGGAAGATCCGGAGGCATTTCTAATTGTAGCACTTCATGGATAGGGTCAAAGAGGAGATGTTAAACAAATCCCCATGGTACAATGTGCAAGTGTCTAGAAACCCTTGTCTGTCCGAGTCACATGTTTTGTTACCCGGCAGACTGCTTCAGGTATTATGAGGTGAATTTGGGGGGCTCGCAGATCGCTAACTTCCAAAGGGAGTGCAAGGGGTGTGCGAGGTGACCTGCGGCTTTGGGATGGGACACGTGCTGGGACAATTGGATGAAGTCCAAGTGGTCATTGACTAGCAGAAATATGGTTGCTATGTTGTATCTCTTCTGTAGATTGTATTGAATACATTCAATCCAATACATTGCGATAATATGGACGTAGAGAAGCAGACCGAACTTGAGTTTGTGTCATCACAGAGGTCAAGCAGACAAAGCCACTTCATACATAATAATCCTATGATAGGAGATACTCTCTCTGTACTTGGCATTTGGTTTAGAACTGTATAGTCCTGTCATTTATCAGAAAATCCGCCGATTTCCAAAGTAATGGGTCTTGTTCTTTTAGCTTGGCTGCTGCATTTTCTCCACCAAGGAATATTTTTCACTTCCATTTTGTCAGGTCCCGCAATCTCAGTGAGGGAGGTCAGGCAACGAGAAATATTGCTTTCCCTCCGCGCATGTATGGCACGGCTCTGGTTAGCAGACCTTGGGGAGGTTCTTTCAGAGCTTTAATAGCTTTAGAAGTGGCCATTAACATCAACAGCCACATAAACTCAAACACCTCATGTCTCTGCATGTCTTGGTTTTTGGAAACTCTTGATCAACACCCAATTTTTGACAAAGACATTCTATACTTTGGGAAGGTTCTGCAGTGGAGCCGCTAGCAACACCGTCTCACCCAGATGCCGGACCTTGGGCCGATGCTGATGTCAAAGAACTGACTCATGGGGGTATGGCGGAAGATGAGGGTTCATGGTACATCTATGTGTGTAAATTGCGGAGCATTTTTCCTAGGCAATGTATGGATCCAGACATGGGAAGCAATGTGTTGTGGTTGGAGGCTACTAGAAGTAGCTGCTAGCGGAAACGTGCCGTGGATCCCTGCGCAAGGCACGCCAGAAGCATGAATTCATGAACGTGAGATTTTTCTGTGCCAGGTATGATGTGGGGTATTGGCCTTGGTTTCAGAAAGGCCAGCCAGACCTTCCTGCGCTTTTGTGCTGGGGGAGCTACATTTGAGACCCAGATTCGAGTCTTGGGGATGGACGTGACTATCCTTTTGCCAGGATTTCTTTTGCGTAACCGTTTTTGTTATTGACTCTATTGGCACTCAGAAGGTGCGTTATGAACATTTACGAACCCAATGTAGTCCGACAAGCATGGTGAACATTTATTCATTTATGGCATAAAGATAGCGAGGAACAGAACACTATGATTCTGCAAAGTGACTTCATCATCACCTTGACTTTGCTATCGCGTGTTCCGTGCCGGGCCCCACTTCTGGGCTCAAACCGCCTGAAGTTCAATTTCCAAAGTTCCTAAATTTCCTGCACCAAAAACTGGCTCACCAAGAAACCCTACTTGTATTGATTTTATATGCATGTTTTTTGTTGTTCAATTTGGAGCTGAAAAAGCTTTCCCCCAAAAATATGTGCTCAGAAATGCAAAAATCACCATGAAACTGCAAGATTTCCTACCGCTGTATCTGTCAAAGTTCCAGAAGTTCACCTTGTTACAAACAACAAGCAACCACTTCCCGCTGTACCAAAACCTGCAGCTGGACCCTTTCCCTAATGTTTTGCTGTGGCTTGGCAGATTGAACATGGTCATCTGACTGACCATGATAGTTTGAAAGGCCCTACTCGAGTCATTTTCAACAAACTGTGCTCTCTATGTGGGTGGTTACTTGTACCTACTAACTACTGAATGGACAAAACTTGCAATTCCACCAACCTGCACTTATGTATTTGTTCATCAGTTTGAGCAGCCAAAGGGTGACAGTTTCCCGTATCCCATGTTGTTCATCTTACAGGACACTGGAAAATATGGAAAAAGATGTGGATGCATGCATGCAGTGTGTTGTTCAAGATGCCTGTGCACATAAAGGTCTCCAAAGTCTGTTCAATTGTTACACTTTTCAGGTGTTCAGTTTGCCACAGAGATTTCCTGAAACACACAAGTTTCTGAGAATTGGATATAGATGGAGCAGGCTAAGTTGGAGGAATCTTTCCATTGATTTCTTTCCGAGTCAAGGTGGAAAGCAAGGATGGGAGCAGCTGCTGGTAGTCATGAGTCGCTTGCCTTCAAAAGTCAAGTCATTGTTTTGAGGGGCGTTGGTGGCTTGGAGGGAACATGACTTACTACGGCATCCTTTTGTTTTTTGCAGACTTGGCTTTACAAAACGAGTGGCATAAGATTCAGATGGCTTGAGTCAAGTTGAGCCTTGTACCTGGGGCTTGGATTTCATGCTCCAAGGACATTCAGAGCGATTGGACTTTGCAGATGAAGAAGCGTGGTTTCAGCAGGGCACCAAGAAACTTGAACCTGCGACTGGACAACTGAGCTGGTGGTCCAAGACACAGCCAGCAAACCGGAACACACTCGTCCCGACTCATTTTCGTCCTGAACGCCTCGTGAATGAGGCATCCGGATTCACGGATATATCCAATGGACCCACCAATCACCAGCAGAGGCCCATGGCTCGGGGATCGGTAGTTTGGATATTCAGCTACAGTTGGGTCGTGCAAGGAGTTGGGCACACTGTATATCCAAAAGATCGGTTATTTTATAATCTTTATAGTTATAATAGGAGCGTCCCCTGTCTAATTGTCGAAAATTGCGCAAATAAGGGGTATATTAGGGGTTTGTCATTCCCCCTGAATAGGGATTCCTTTTTCGTGGTTTAAACACATCTTGCAGATGAAGGGAAATTTGAAAAAGGAGTTTGCCAAGGGATTCTTTTTCAAATTGTCAATGATGGCAGCTGAACGGCTAGGCAAAAGCCTTGCAAAAGTTCAAGGACGAATGCTAGCAGAGATTCTAGAGAATGCTGGCACAGCGCAACTTGCCACAATGCTTCTGCACCAGTGATGAGACTCTCCTTTTTCCGACACAGCAGCAAGCAGATTTGGAACAGGGGCTGTGTTTGGTGTAGAGCTCCCCAAAACTGTCGGAGCTGTGTTGCATCCTTCTCCCGCACTGCGTGCCACCAAGGGTTGATGTCATCATCACCTCTCCTTACATCCGGTGCGTGCAGACGGCAGTGGCAGTCCGGGAGGTTTTACCTTCAAGAAGAGGGGGGCAGGCAAGTGTGCCTCGAGTTGGCAAGGGCTTAGCAATTGCATTCTTCAATCAATTTCTAGCGGCATGAACTGTTGTCAATCAACTTGGGGACCTTCAAGTCCTGTCTCGTTTCATTGACTTAGGATTTGGAAATTTTGAACTCAATATAACTCAATATTGAACCAATCCTGCGACAGGAATTTGATTCCACACATTTTCAGCCACGGAAAAATCTGCTCGATCTGTGCGTAGTGGCAGGTGCCAATCCTAATTGACAGCGAGGTGTCAGAGGCCGGGATTATTTTGAGTGAAACTTTCTGGTCTTAACGTCTCTTTTTTCTTGTTTTCTTTTTTTTTGATTTTGAGGGTCCCTGGTTTTTTTCTCCAATTTTTTACACTGTAGTTTTGTGCAAAAATCAATTGAGCCACTTCCCTTCGTTAGTTTTTTTCTTACAATTAGTCTTTTTCCCTTGCTTTTTCCCATTTTTTTAAGTAAAGTTGCATATTCAGAAGTTTCTATTCCAGGTACCTTCCTTTCCCTCCCCCGTCTCTCTGTGGAAGGTGGGTATCTATAAGAAGCCCAGTGGTATCTCGGATCCGAGGCCTCCCAGCTGCAGATTGCTGATTTGAAGCTTTGTGAGATAGAAAATATGTTGGCAAGTGCTGCAAGTTGAAACCAACTATGGCTAAGATGGACTTTATTTTTTTTGGTCGAGAAAACATCTTCGTCTTTTGTGCGATACACAGGTTTGGAGTGTTTGGACTAGGTCAGTCATCAGATCTGGATATATCTGAACAACTTTATGGTTGATCTCACTCGAAATCGATGGTGATCTCTCTTGTTTGGGCCGTCTCCTGAACCAAAAAACTACCACATTTTCAATCATTTTGGCATTTTTGCGAGACGGAACAAAACCCATAAGAGCACCCTCTCGCACCCAGGTTGTTGAAGAGTCATTTGGATTTCTGTAGCAGACGGCGCAGCTTCCCAGAGGTTGCGAAGATTGAAGATCTTCTAGGTGCCGTTTGGTGGACCCCTAGCGTAAAAGGGCAAGAAGTGAATACATTTCGCTTGCTTTGAGAATCTCATTTGTTGGAGGTTGATGTGAGATGAAGATGGAGCAATTCCAAGGTCATTTCATTTGTTCGATAATTTTGATGGTCACTTTCGAGGTGTAAGATGACCAGGATTTTGGAGCAGTTTCCTGGGCTGTGGCAGTTTTGTCTTTTCCTTTGAGGAAGATCTCCGATCGCCAGATTCATGGAGTCTTTAGTTTGATCTGCATGAGATTTTGCCAGCTAAGCCACGTATAGCAAACAAACACCTTCATTTGGCTCCTTCCTGCCAGCTATTTAGCACCTCCAGGTGTTGAATTGCTGAACAACGATGCCTTTGTCGGGATGCCAAAATGACACGAGAGTTACCAAAACAAGGGGGTCACGTTTAGATGGCATACCGAGAAAACAGTATTCAGGGACTCACTTGAATTTAGGTGGGGTGTTTCAGTGGGACAGATTTCATGGCATGACTCCTGGCATAGCATCACTGAACCAATAGATAACATATTACAGACAAGTGATTTCGGACAATGCTTCAACCCAACTCTGAATTGTTTTCTTGCCCAAGAAAGTCAACATGCTTGATAATTGACCTTTTCTGACCAGACAATCTTCAAAGCTTGACTTTTTCCTTTTTGTCACCAAAAACAAGGTTTGAAGGAGCTGGGGTATATTGCAAAAAATTGTGTGGCAATCCCTAGCGGTAGCATTCAAATTCAAACATATGCAAACATTGACTTTTAACATATTTACATAGAAATTATGTATTGTGTATATTTACATATTTTTTTATTTAAATATATGTATATGGAGTTAGTTTCAGACATTAATTCGGGGAGCGCAGCTGCGGACATCGTCGATGAATCTATCTTCGGTGTTGAAGCGTGGAGTTCTTTTATGGGGGAAAATGAGAAATGGTTCGCCGGTCAAACGATCACCATGTTTTTGACAACCCTATATATCAACCAACTGAAAATCTCAAAAGCGATACCCTTCTTTTTCTATGTTTTTTCTCAGTTCTGATCGCGCCAAATTTTTCTATATCTTGGATTGTAGTGGCAGATTTGTTGGCATTACAATGAATCAATGATATGCCATCTTGCTGTTCGCAGGAGACTCAAATTACGCATGAGGGACCCATATAAGCACCGTAAGATGGCATATACCAGGGAAACCCATTGCAATTTTCGCAATCCTGAAACACCCCGTGTGCCATTTTGATTTTCGTGTAGTGGATGGCATCTTACCGTGACCACGGTGTAGGAAAGGGCCATAAGGTCAGCTAATACATGGGACTTTTACCATCTTCTTTTCACTTAGGGTTTCAGAGTACTTGCCAGTCATGGCCTTCCGAAAGAGCTGAAGTAGACATTCCTCCAAACCTCTTTTATGGGTTTCCTCGCTATGCTTGTCTTTCATGTTTGTGCTTGTTGGGTTCCATGTCTGTGCTATTTGGTTCTTCTTAGAACCGCAACCCAGATGGAATGAATTTCTGTAGTAAAGCTTTGCCGCAAGGTTGGTATCAACCCACCGTTTCCGGAACAACGACGGGCAGCTCACCTGCGTGGTCTTTACCGCTTCAGTGTCCCATTGGCTGCAAAAATGAGGCCAGAGATGTTTCCGTGGATTTGAGTGAACTTGTAATTTGATATCAAATGCTGGCCAGTCTTCGAGGCTCCTGGGGCCTTAATTTGTTTAGCATGTAGTCGATCATGAATTTCAATATCGACGTTTCGGTGCATGAGAGATTTTCATTTTGTATGCGGAAAACTTTTGTAGGCACCCAAACAGAAAAGCTTAGACCATGTTTGAGCAAGTCCATTAAAAGAGTAGCCATCCATATCTGAAAGGGAAATGACCAACCATTGGGTCCATACCCAAACAAGATGACTGCAATATACAAATTTGCTCAGATGCATGTGGCTGACCCTGAAAATGAGATGGCAAAGTGATAGATATTATATATATATATATATATATTGATGACATATAGGGATGGAGAGATGTAAAAATGTTGCTTCTTGGGAAAGGGGTAAAGATGCTCACGCGGACGGTCAATCAGTCAATCAATCAATCAATCAATCAATCAATCAATCAATCAATCAATCAAGGTTAATCATAAAGCGGCATCACTTGATCAACCTGGGGGTGGGCCCGCCAGTAAGGTAAAAACCCTCATTTCATAAATTTGGAGGTCGTCAATAAATCCATCATAACTCATAACCATGATCTTATTTTTTGACGCTGTTCATGAGGAATGGTTGGAACGTGGCCGCCAGACACAACTCAACTTCCTTATCATCACGCACCAGGACCTCATGATTCCTCCATTTCGCACCTGTCTTAACCTGTTCTGGCGCAGGATTTAGTACATACCTTCTGCTCCATGATCAAGCAGGAAGTTTGCGTTGACACTCGCCATGTTAGCAGGTGGCTGCAAAACCAAAGTGTTTCAACAAAAATACCTAGGCAAAAATCACCCGTGCAATCTGTGACGTATCCATCCATTTGATCCCTTTTCCCTACTGAGGAGTGGGTGAAGTATTGTGGATGGGGAGCTGCTTTCATCCAACGCAGCGGCAAAGCCGGTCAAGCTGCTGCCGCACGGCTGATGTCAGATTGAAACCCAAAGAATGATGATTTTTCAGGAGGTTGGGGGATGAAACTCATCTCTAGGCACTGGGTTCAAGAGTTTAATGCCAAAGGGATATCGGAGAACACGCCTTGCACCAAGAATGATGTCACTGGGAAGATCATTCCGAATCATATGATCGAGAGAGTCAACGTGTCACACTAAGATCACCCACCAATTTGGGACACATTGAGGTTCATTTTCTAGCCTTTTTCTTCCTCACATGAGAGTATATATATGGTCAGCGCCCCCACCAAGACCTGATATATATGTATGTATATATGTCTATTTAGATATATCTACATGGTCAACACACGCACATGTGTATATATATATATATGTATATAATGTACATGTGATTGCCAGATATGAAACGACAATACGTCAGGTTCATTGCAACCTCGAGCAATCCGGTTTGCTTCATTTCTTGGCACTTAGGGGGACATCAGCAAGACCAAGACGCCACCTGCGATCCATACTCTGAAGATGACCGCCGAGCTAGGTGTCTTGGCAAATGTCGTCAGGGTAGCAGAGTCACAGACACCTTGTGATGCTGGTTATTTGTGATCCGCTTGCAGGTTCTGGAGTGAGATGGTCACCCTATTCGGTGGATCCCAAAACAGGGCAACAGTTCCTGGACTGCATCTGAATCCCTTAAGGTTGCTGTTTTTTCATAAGCATGGTAGCGGGGCCTTAGGTTTGACAGGAGAGCCATACTGTAGGCCTTTCCAGGTTGCTGATTTGGCGGCTTATTTCTTTGTTCCTGGAAGGATGAGATGGTACCCGGCCCAAGAAGACACGGGAGTTGCGGCCGTTGCTGCAAAACTCTCCAATCAAGCGGCTGCAGAACTTGAGGACATGAAGCGTTGCTTGGTCAGAGTGGGGCTGAAGGGTCAAAATGGGTGTTTCTCAGAATGCTTTGAGGCCTTAAAGCCCATGACTTTGTGATTTCTTGATCCTAAAAACAAACAACCTCCATTGCACTCCAGAAAATGTCAGAAGTGGTAAGAAAGGTCATCGGTCATCCGTGTGGCTGGACTTGGTGAATCTTCGCCAGCCCCAAAGATCTGGTGCCATCCAGTCCATCGCTGAACCACCGAGGTTATGCTGATGCGCAGGTTGGTCTCTGGGCTGGTGAAATTTTTGGTCCCGTCAGAAATCGTGAACCAATCGCCGCAGCCAGGCACTGCAGAGGGCCTTCAAAGGGAACAAGACTTTCAGTTTGCTGGTGGGCGCAATGGGTTCCAGGCGCCTTGTCTCAACCAGAGAGGACTGGATGGGTCTCCAGGGTCCAAGTTGTTCGAGGAAGCAACTGCTGGGTTTGTTGCCTCTGTGCTCTTCCCTAGGTCAGAGTCCTCCTCTACCAGCACTGAAGCAAGGACACACGAAGGGGAATGTGAGGGAAGTTGATGCAAAACGGGTCATTTGAATGAGTTTGGGTGGTACCATTTGCCAGCTTAGTGATTCGTGATCATGGCAGCATCATGCAGCACCTTCATCCGGTGCATTGTTCTTGGTTTCATTTGCGGCAAAGGGCCCTTTCAAAGCACTTGGTATCATTGTCAGCCAACTTTTGCTTGGATTTTGTATACTTTCTTCTTTTTTTGCAGGGATGCCCATAAAGCTCCTAGCTGCTTTCTCATTTGGATTCTTTTTTATTTTTCTATGTCTCATATTTTTTGAGATCGGGATCGTGCTTAAGCCAGATCTGGTTTGGCACTTATGGGGGAGGCATGCGGTCGGCACAATTTCAGGACCATCGCCGAAAAACAGATGAAACAAGAGCTCAACGAAGAGTATCAGAAGGTGCTCCGAAAGCTACCTTATGGAAAGCAAAAGGGCTCATTTTTAGATGTTTAGGAGACCTGATGATGCCCCCAAAACCGGGTAGTGGAGGCAGGAGATGAGTTCGCACGGGTAGTTCTTCGCACATTTATGCACAGCTTTGAGGATTGCAGTCTTGCTCAAAATACGTGTTCCTCCTACTCTGGTCCAGCTGTGGTTGGAAAGATTTTATTTCAATGAGCTCAGCCTTAGGATTCTCAGCTGGTGTGACAGGTTATGGTACGTCCAACCAGTCCCGGTTCTCCACCACAAGAAGCGCAAGACACACCCAGCGAAGAAGATATGATCAGCTGCGAGCGTAGTGCTCATGTGATGGCACGAAGACAGTGCTTTGGCAGCGGTGGGCGTTGTTCCACGCATCCAAGAATCCATGATAGAGAAAGACTGCCATGATTTGATAAAATGAGAATGGTCTCCGTCTAGTCTTTGTTATCAGAGCCAGGGGTTCCCCGCTGGGCTGAGGATGATTTCACCACAGGACCTTCCCACAGGAAGGCATCTGGGACGAGGGGCGATACTGAACTCTAGTCGACCAGTAGCAAGTTTCAGCAAAGGGCCCAGATTCTATTCTGCATGCTTCATGCCTCGCAACTTGAGTGCTCAAGGTGCTCTCGTTTTAAGTAGAATGTCAAGTTGTCGGATTAGCAAGTTGTGATGTCGAGGTTGGCATTGGTTTTTTGCAAGAAGTCCAACCTTCAAGACATAGCTGGTGCCCTTTTTTTGGTGACCAGGGACTTTTTTTTGTGCATCTCTGGCACAAAAAGAGTTCTACAAATAATAACTCTCGTCATCATCAACAATCAGGCAGCCAGGCACAGGTATCCAGTGGTATCCAGTGGTATCCGGCCACATCGGTGGCCTGTTTGGGTGTTCCAAACGGCTCCGTTGGGACCCATGTCGGCTCCGTCCGCTCCTGATCTCACGCTGCAAGACGTGTTGGATCTACAGGTGCAGCGGTTTCTGGCGATGCTCTCTCAAGTTTTGTATACTAGGCAAAGTTATGGTTAAGTGTAGGTATTTCGGAGAATCACCTCTACAGATATGATGATAATCCATGTGTTGACTATTTTGGGTAGTAACGTCTGAATCGAATTTGAGAGCAGGTGGCGTAGCCAGTTGAGTGGAAACTTCCGAAGATGGTGAGAGATTCAACGGAAAAATTTGGGGAGGACCAGTTTTTTGAAGCCAGGCAGAGCTTTACGATGGCTTCTCAGAGCCTGGATTTCAGGAGGCCCGGTCTTAACATCAATCGAAATGGTAGAGTGGGCCTCTATGGGATTTCGGGGACGCAATGCCGTTGGGACACCCACTTGGTGAGACGGGGGTTATTAGATTGATCCAATCACCCATATTGAGAGTGATTTGTCCTATGTATGCATCTACTCTATGTAAGTGTATGTGCTATATCTATTTTTTAATACTGACTATATACAGATCTTTAGCTGATGATGATGATGATGATGATGATGATGATGATGATGATGATGATGATGATGATAGTGCTTTTTGTTTGACCCTTTGCTGCCGGCCCGAAACAGCCAGGCCTTGGTGGAACTGGAGGCTATTCATGGCAAAGCCTATCGCAACTACACAGATGATCACACCAAGCTGTTTTTGACAGTTCAAAACAAGGCAATGATGGGGGAAGGGTTCAACGGTTCCCCAAGTTCCCCCCCTTGAAGGTCAAGATTCTTTCCTGAGTCGAAGGTCAAAAAGCTTCTAAGGCCTCCATTGGGGAGCATTTTTCTTTCCACCCTTTTGACTCGCTACTCGCTCGCTGCGAAAGAATCAAACATGTTGATGCATTACATATAATTATATAAACTAGAGTCATTTAAGAAGATTGGAACAAGCTGCCCCCTCGCCCATCAGCACCTACATTGCCGCATAACTGCAATGTGCACAACAAAAACAAAATTGTTTGCTCATCGACTTTTTCAGAGAATGGGTTCGACCACCAGGTTTTACCCAAGTATGGCTTCGAGAAGGGTCAAGCTGGAGTGCGACTGAAGCTGCAACGGGGGCCGGGGAAAAAAGATCACTGAAAGGTTTTATCAACGCCAGGATAGTGTACGAGGCATCAAAAAAAGCATTAATTTTGTGAAAGAGATCGGAGAGGTAACACATGAAATCGGGACTAAACAGCTTTCATGCTTGCTCAGGTTGCAAATGCTTTCGGTGGCAGCTCGTTACAATGACAATGAGGAGTTCTGCAGCAATCGGGCTGTGCTTAATGAGCTTTGGTAGCAGGGTGCAAGAGGTAATCGTCGTGGTGCGGACAAGTCCGAGCTAATAAACCGTCAGATAACAACGACAACCGTTTTCTCGGCTCAGCGGCTCAGTTGCCATTTTTTTTTGCCATGATGGATGCCATGATGGATGTTACCCAGCCCCTTCAGGGTCCCCTTCAGGGTCGTTGCACGCTTGATGGGGACTTGTACAAGATCAATGGGAAGGAAGTGGTCTTGATGGGCGGGAACTACGTCGTGAAGGCGCAGCCTTACTATCCACCCGTGGAGGTGGTTCGTGCCAATGCCAAGTCCATGGCTGCTGGAGCAAAGGCTATGGCCTATACACCCCCACCCGCAAAGGATGGAACAGCCCGACCTGTGGTGCCCTGTGTGCGCCTAGCGGCCATGATGGAAGCAGCATACCCCTCACCGGGAACCACCGTGGATCCGCAGTTTGCCACACAGTTGGAGGGAGTTGTGAAGGCATTTCAAGAGGAGGGTGTCTATGTCTTTTTGGATATGCACCAAGATGCCTTTGGCACAACCAACGGAGGGGAAGGCGTTCCTTTCTGGATAGCAGAGGATTTTCAGACCAGGGCCGGATGCGTGCTTGAACAATGTTGCTGTTGCTGCTGCTTTTCCAAAAGCTGCTGCCCTTGCTGTCCGCAATCATGTCAGACTCCCTACATCACCACACCGAGTCTTCCACTTCAGCCCTTCTTCTGCCTTTGCAACTGTTTGGCCAAATGCTTTGACTTGGATTACACCACCACCGACGTGGTGAATGATCCTGAGCCTTGGAAACCCTACTCAGTTGGTGGAGATGCCGGGAATCCAGCTTGGATGAATGTTGGAAATGCCACCATGCGAGCCAACAACAACGATGGTAGGTGGGGCCGTATCATTACTTCTGCACAAGTACAGAATTCAGCCAGGCGCATGTATGCTTCTGCGCACAATGAAGCAGACCGGAAGATTTTCTTCGAACCTTTTGTGACATTGGTGAAATACTTGAGCACTGTGTGGGACAAATATGACAATGTGGTTGCAATAGAGTTGATGAATGAGCCTCCCATTGCTGGTTTGCCGGACCTTTCCTATTTGTTCACCTTTTGGGGAAAGATCTTGCTGTTTCAGGCAGATGTGCTCGAAGAGTTGGAGAAAGATCCATCCATCACTTGCCCCATTGCAATTGCCAACTGGACCAGCGCTGTGGAGGGAGAATCCACTTCCATCAAAGTCCTGACATGCTTCGTAGGAACGCCAAAAAGAGCATTGGATCGTTTCAAGTCCTGGGCAAACCAGAATCGCCTCATCTTTTCCTTTCACTACTACACCCCTCCAGCCACTGGGCCGATTGAAGAAGTGATCCAGTTTGCTAAAAAGAATGCTGAGAATTTGGGTGGAATGCCCATTTTTCTGAGTGAGTACTTTCAATCCGGGGGGGCTGCAGAAAAAGCAAAAGTGTTGGCTCTTGTTGTAGATGAAGGTGTCAATGCAGTGACCTACTGGCATTATTGTGACCTCACCTACACGGGCCGGGAAGGGTGGTTCATCTACCCACCCGAAATAGTTGGCTCCCAACCGCTGACCACCGAGAATTGGCCGATCTATGCCCCAACGGTGGCTGATGGCACCTTCTGGGGTGCCTACATCACTGGTGCCGGAGGTGGAAGTGACAATGTTCTCGAGTTGGTTCCAGCCACCACTGAAGAATCGGATGAATTGAAGCCATTGAAGGCCGGAGTCAAAGATGTCAAAGGGAAACCTCGGAAACCTTGGTGGTTCATTAAGAAGGGAATCAAACTTATTTGGCCTTGGTGGTTCACCTTTTTGCATCATGGTCTCAAGATGGAACAGGAAGAAGCAGCAGAATAGCTTCAGGCAGATCTCACATAGTCTCACTAGATAGATAGACTTAGAAAACTTGTTGAGATCATTCTTAGATATGATAGAAGTTATAGATTCGAAAAAACTCAAACTTTGTGTGCTAGGGCTGCTAGGGCCACTCACTATACAGCCGTGAGATTGCCTGAAGCACAGGGTCCGTGCCCGGAAAAGGCCGACCGGCCACCACTGAGCTCGACCAAGTGTTGTTGAGTGCGGAAATTCGGGGGAGTGGTTGACTTCGATCTCCTCATCTCCTTTATCTCCTGGTTGCTGAGACTGATGAAGCCAAAGTGCACAATGTGCTTTGGTCTCTACTTGCTCACAAAGATGTGCCCGAAAAGATGCGAACCCCCATATGCATGCATATGCCGACATGTCTGTTTCTTTGAGCCCAATGGGAATGAAATGACTTCACTTCAGTCCTTCCTGTTTCTTGATCAAACCATCCAAACAGGTAGCAAGTCCGAGCTTATAAACCATCAAATATATAAATTCCATGGATACGCTGGCTTCGGCGGGCATCCCAAACAATTCAATTACATATTGTATATCTTCATGGTGGTGCGGATTTACAAGCATGCTCCTTGAGCTTGTTACACCAAGGAGCTCATTGGTATGGCGCCAGCCATTGGAGAGGAAGTTGCGCCACCTGTCGAGAAGAAGGCAGCACCGCGACCCTACTCTCAGCAACTCTTGATTACCGAAAGCCTCCGTTGGGCGCCCACCTTAACGACAAGACACTGGCAACCTCAACAGTCCCACTTTGATGCACCTTGGAAAAAGCAAAAGCTTTTAGAAGGTTGAAGATGACAGATGACAGGGAGCCAAAAACAGGATTATTAAGAATGATTTGATCAGAACATTATTTCCATGAAAGAAATCATGTATATAAATTAAATATACGTAAATAGATTTGTAGCTAATTGGTTCAAATAGGCAGTATGACTCGACTCAGCATCATCCTGGAGTGTTTTTGACGTTCTCTGTGCGTGGCACATTTCACGCCCAGCAATGGCAATGCAAAAGAATGTTCAGGCTGCAGCAAAGCGCTTTCAGCTTGCTGATGATGACCCCAAACCCCTGGCGGATGATGGAATGTGACGACAGTGAGATTTGGTCAAGATGAAACGATGCATCAGGTGGATTGGTGAGATGAATCGGAGCATTCTTTCGCTTCGATGCTTCGACGAAATCTTGTTGGAACTTAAAACAGCTACAGCGGCTACAATTTAGAACCATGTATCATATATACAGTATCTACTAGTCCTTTTTTGTTGATTTTTAGACACATTTTGCTGAGCGAGAGCGAGCAAGATCATGTAGCAACAGCGTGCAAGACATCAAAAAGGCGCTTGTGACAATGGTATTCAGGATGTTGTTTACATGCCATTACATGTAAGGTTGGAATCATTGTGTAGTTTCAAGGCCCTACTTGATATAGGTCACCTAAATTGTCAACCTGTTCCTGAGTACTATGAGCAACCAAGTAGCAAGCTAATGTATGGGCCAGATGGGCACTGCTGAAGATGTAGCGTTTCAAGAGGAAAAGGCAATGCCCTGAACTTTTTGCGCATTTTTCACCATCTGAAACTTGATATTCACCTTGATCTGAAACTGTAAACATCAAAACCATCTCAGCAGGTCCAGCAAGGTGGGCGCCCCCCACTCTTTTTTGGCAGCGGTCGATGAAGGTGTGGACTCTGTGGACTGTTGTTATTTTAGACGAATGTGAAGACAAATCCCTGGCCCTATTGTAGTCACATTTTCGAAAAAGTTTGGATGAGTTTGGAAGAAACCACTCCAAGTGGGTGGGGTCCATCCATACAATGAAACCGTAAATAGGATGACGGGGTTTCCGAGACGCTTTTGGAGATCTCGGCCCAGGTGCCGAAGAGCAAGCCGACGACCGCCATGTGAACTTGTCCCTCTGAGAGGCCAAGTCTTTACAACGCTCTTGTTGTGGCCTTTGCGAATGGAATGCAGGTCACAAGTGCAAGGACTTTACATAGTTCCAGTACCCTAATCCCAAAAAAGTATTTTGTGCTGTCATCATAGGTATGCTGCGAATTGATTGGAGAAACAGGGAGCTGGAAGATGGAAGTAGAACCACATCTTGCAGGTGCGCAGTAGCCAAGAATTAATGCGGCTCGGTCCACGACCATGGCTGATGGTGCTGGTGATATTTCAGCCTTAGACCTGACGCTGTGGTGCAGGAGTTTTCAGATATCTGCCTGGCGACGATGCTCAGAGAATTGACAAAGATCTTGGTAGCTGCAGTCTGCCATACTCACCATCTCCATCCCCTGTTTGGAAGGTTTACTCTACCCTGATTGAAATCGAGTGTTCCTTGAGTCGAACAATCAAAGGCTACTTTCTTGCTTGCCTGCCTGCCTGCTTCACGTTGTGCTGAAAGAACTCAAAATGCGTTTGCTTTGCACACCTTGGTAGGAGCCAGACTCAGACAGTCAGAGTGACTTAAGCACGACCTTGGTCAAGACTTGTTCAACTTTCTAATTCCTCCAGCTTTTTCTACGGCTCGTCGCCATTGCGGATCGGTTTTTGCACCCCTCAATTTCCTTTTTTGAAAGGCTTCCAGCTTTATAACGTGCCGCTGGTCTGAGGTAAGCAATCATGAAGCAACATAAGCAATCAATAATAACAATCCAATACTATCCATGCTTCCAGCCCAAAAAAAAGGTTTATCAATTTGTTGTTTGTCACACTTGTGACATGAGACAAATGTGCGAGAGTGTCTATGCTTTCCTCCCTGACGTTGCCAATTTCTGAGATTTCGTTCGGCGAGACTTTGCTGGACATATGGACATATCGCAAAGTTACTTGATCCCTTCGGCGCCTGGCTTGACAGGTAGCCATAGCAATTGATGACAATGCCACTGCAAAGGAATTTGGCATTTCTTGGATCTGGAATTGCATAAGTAATTTTGTGCGCACAAAAAAAAGGCAGCCTTGTGTTTGTTGTGAATCAATGGGAGTTGGAACGGAGATGCATTTTTTTTTGTGAGAGAAATTGGAAGAGGTGATGGCTCCATCGTAGCCCTTTCCCATGTCTTGAAGGAGTTCTCCCAGGCAGGAGTTTTTACCAGGGGATTTGGTCATGTGAGCAACAGATTGTCACTGTCACCTGTTAGAGGTCTGATGGTAGACGCCTTAATGAAGTGATCTACGGATCCTACCTTTGCAAAGTTGGGGAAGGACATGAGCCCAGGGATTTGGCTCAAACTGAAGTCTTTGATTCTGAATGCTTCCTTGGTCAGGTGATGTGATCAGAGTGTCCAGTCCAGAAAATGGGAATCGAAAGTGCTTTGTCAACATATGCCATGATAGAAGCAATAGCAACCTTTTAGCAACCACAGCATCCATGGTGAAGTTTGGATGCCACATGGTTGCTTTGGGTGCCTGGATTCTGGGGATGACTTGGCAAGTTGCTGGTGAGCAGCTTCAATGCCAGGAGATTCGAACTGAGCATTTTTGTCAGTGGGTCGCGTTTCATGGGGGACGTCAGAAACGCTCTGTGGATAAATAGCTGGCTCTGCGGCTGCAAATTGGCAGATGAACATACTAACTACTGTAGATGTTTTTTTCCTCAAAGTCCTCGCACTGAGAAACACGTGACTTGGGGCAACAATTCTGAAGGAGTATCAAGGTCCCGAAAACAAGACCTGCATCTTGTGACTTGGCGAAGTTTCTGGTAGCGATGTGCAGGGTGAATGATTTGAATTGTGATTCACTCGAGATGGGTGCCTTACTCTAAAGCTGAAATCATGTGGCATCAGCACGAATGTGCTTTGCAAGTGGTGATCAAGAACTAGTAACTAGTATCACAGGAAATGAAGAACTGCATATATTCAAGGTAAGCTTTTTCAACCACCCGAATGGTGGGCCTTTCGGCTGGATACAGCTGATGGCTCAGCCATGATGCCGAGGAAAAGCAACCTGATGCAACCGGAGGCAACGAGTTGGACCTGGGAGTGGGATGGTGATGTCATTGTGCCTGCAGGCGTGGACAGTTGGATGGTTGGGTTGCTGAAATGTTGGAAAAACCCAAAGTGGGAAGTTGTGAAACTTCAGGGATCTGTTGAATTTTTGTTGGTATGCAAAGAGTAGGACATTGTGGGACAGCTTTTGTTTGGGGATTTTCTTGCTTGGACATGTATAAAGCAAGCTTTTGCTATGGTACGGCGATATGTTTCATTGTTGGGTTCGCTGAGGGCAGAACCAAGTTCTGTATGTGGCTAACCTGCAGCTCAACGTGAGTGGCCTCATCACTTTTGAGACAAATTCCAGCTTTTCTTCACCTGGTAGAGTTTGGAACCTTGGTTCTGGGATGGCGGTGGCAGAGGAAGATGCATTGATTTCATGAACGTTTTCTTTTCTCCATGTCTTTTTTAAATGAGAGAGCCACCCATATACAAACCAATTCTCTGCTTGGCAGATGTTGGTCCACATCCCAGGATCACGGCCCGTGGCTTCCGTTTCAACAATGGGAAAGTGAAGGCCAAGATATTGACCTTGATGGGTGTTAGCTGTGATCAGGGTATCTATGGCACTGTCAGTTTGGAAGCTGCCTTAAGGGTTGCCGTGGCATGTCCCCATGGAACCGTGAACTTCACGGGTGAGTCCATCTTCTACGCGCACTCCTTCCAACGATCCACCGTGACCTTGCAGATTCTGGGAATGAATGTGTATTTGGAGGACTGTGAAAGATCATGTGAAACATGCAACAGGAAAATCACTGCACGTCTGATTTTGGTGCAACTTTTTCGAAGTCTTTGGAATCACAACATGGACGGAGACTCAAAAACGGCCGGGCTGTCAACAAGGATGAAGACATATCAAACGTCCTTGACATTGATCTAAGTTGGTAGGACACCCAGACTCAGCTGAAGGCAGGGATGCAAGCTTGGGGGAGGGAATAGGGTGGCAAGAGTGGTCAGTACAAAGGCATCAAAGCATGATTTGAAAGAGACGTCCCTTGGAATCCTCCAGTGATCAACTTTTAGTGAGTGACTCTGTTTTCAACCATGGCAGTTGCCACCCTTCACCCATGACTCACATCATCCGTCCTATCCCTTCCGGGAACGGACCGTGAGCAGGCCTGGTCGGCACAGCTCATTGCTAAGAACGAGTTGCGAGCGAGCGCTGAGCCCTACGTGAGGTCTGACTTGCTGGTGCAGGGTGAGAAGGTGATGCTCGGATGGAAGGCACCTGGGTCTCCTGTGCTTATCTCCTGAGAGAATGATCCCTGAAGCGCAAAGCATTGACAGTTTTCAGTATATTTTTCAAGATATTGAACTAACACTATCTATGAATCATGATGTGGATTGCATGATCAAGCATGACGGTTTCAGTTACTTTTGAAGATATTGACATGACATATCTGTTAGAATTATTCAATTGATTAATGAACAGCATTCCAAAACTGTGACAATTAGGTGGGCAGAGACTGCTTCCCAACCTTTCTGGCTGTGTCCTGCTGTTCAGGGAGGCAACTGGATTCTCAACCGTTTGACCGTTGTGGGTGACGTGGCGGCAAGATGTCGGTTGCACTGCACTGCCACTGCAGCAAGTTGGATATGCCCACGTGCAATGATGAATGACTATAGGGGTTAAACGGTTACTCTTTCTCCCATAGTCATGGAATTGGAAAATTGCTACATTTGAAAGCTAACAACTACTGGAGGGACCCATTTTTGAATTGCATGATTATGGGAGGAAGTGTACGCAACATCAAACGACCATAATTCACAGAATTCCATGAAATTTCCAAGATGTAAACCTTTCGTCTTGGACTTCTCCGAGGGCAGTCGGTCGAATTTACACCAGATCATCGGGTGGAAGTACAATATCAAAGAACCTGCGACAATCGACCGATCCCGCAGCTTGGTTTGGCAAGATGACCGTTGCAGAATCCTTGGGGATTCAATGGATAAATCACATCGATCGAATCGATCGTTACGGACGATCGTGTTTACTGTATTTGATTGGTGTGACGAAGGTCAGCATAATAAGCCCACTCCAGTCCATTAGACTCATTAGACCATTTTTTTTTGGCTTCAGCGATGGCAAACAGCCGAGGTTTCAGGATCCATGTGAGGAATTCCTCAGCAACAAAGCCTATCAGCACGGGATCAGAACCTGGCTTGAATTTTTTGAGTGTGCTATGCTTTGTGCGGCTATGAAGTTGCTTCTATTATTTTGTTGGGTAAAAGGTGAGAAGTAGGCAGGAAGTTGAGTAGAATCTTAGATGCTGGATGTTTGGTGTGCACTCCTATCGGCGACTGGCCTGCCCTGCGGGGCTTGGCTGAGGACAGGTACCAGAGAGTTTGGAGAACCTTAGAATCTTTGTTGCAAAAGTGAGATTGGACATCTTCAAAACTACAGTATGTCGACTGTTGATACTCAGTTACTCAACATCTTGGATGTCTCGGAGCTCGCCTACTGAAATAAGGCGTTGACTTAGCGATCCTTTCAGACGGCCCCTTGGAGATTGGAACTCGCGTGCGGCTGGTGGCCGGAGCACCATTCCTGTGCTCAGGCCAGTGCGACCGACGTTCATTTCTTGTCTGAAAAACTGTATGCATGCTGCATACTGAAAGCTGTTTGAGGGATTCTTACAGAATTTGTTGGATTGAAAAAACCGGATGTTCTCGCAGTTGCCTGTCAATGTTGGCCTTTGCCAGGGACCACTTTGATGCTCCATAAAATGGCAGTGCTGAGTAGTGATGGTCGTGGATGTCATGCTGGGCTGGGTCGGGGTTGTGGCGAAACCCGGCCCTACTTCCTCCAATGTGGTGCTGCTGGAGGGTCCAGCGTAGGAAGAGGTGGACTCTCGGGCTCACAAAGTGGGCTGGAAATGGAAGTTGTGGGATGGTGGCGTAAAATGATGGGACGATGCCGGCAAGAGTTCCAGATCCTTGTGCGTTTGAGTGCGTATGTAGGACAGTCACAAGACAGACACACTTGATCAACCAAATTTGAAGTTTCCATTTTTTGGATTTTTTGGAAACAGCACATTTTATTTGGTGGCGAAATCATTTTGGAGCATTGTTTGGAGATTTGCAGGTTCCATATCATATGTATAGATGGGTGCTTAGGTGCTTGACCAAGACAGATTTTACCGTTCAAAGAAGTACACTGCTGTATACATGTCATAATTGTCAGCGTTTAGACACGCGAGAGGGTGGACAAAAAAGAACAAGTTCAACGTGCTGCACGTTGGAAGTAAGGAAAGGGAGCTACCCTTGGTACATCTGGGCTCATGGCTTGTGCAGAGCCAGGGCTCAGCAGAAAGTGCCAAGGCTGCAGATTAGTGCGTTCAGATGGATTCAGAACCTTTGCAGTGTTTGGTTTTCATACCTTTCATGTTGAAATTAATGTTATATAACCATTTGCCGTCTATGCGGAACCAGAAACGCGAAGTGCGAAGTGCGTTCTGTAAAAAAGCTCTGATGCTTTGTATGGTTTGGCTATCACTTGCAGCTGCTTGTATTCTTTTCTTTGATTCTAGTCGACTTGTTGAGAACAGAATCAGTTTTCTTCGAAGGTATTCCAGTGGCAAGCACTTGCCCATGACGGGTGCTGCTGGGGGTGGTTGCGCCGTACCCTGGCGGGACTGCGGACCCATGATCACAACTTTGCCCCACCCAGTATCATCAGGTGGGTTGGGGGAGGCAGTGGAGTGCCATGGGGAAACGTCTGAATGTTGGGACAGCAGTTGGCGCATTAGCACCTTTACAGCTGGCCCTTAGGTTAAGGAAGCTTGGTAAGTAAAATTTGTGAAAATTTACTCAGAGCCTGGCTTGCCACTGTGTTTATTACATACGGTTTTTTCTTTATGATTTTATGTTTCTTTAAAGGCACATATCGCCACATAATATATGATAATGAATGTGCTGGGGATTGCGCCAGCGGCCGTCTGCTTGGGGGACATAGCCTTTGCAATGTGAATAAGAGGCGCCCTCTGGGAGTATCGCATCCATGGGAAAAATCTCTTGGTTTTTTCCGATGTCGCAGCTCTATATAAGTTCGCTGTTGCCTAACTTTATGTTTGCGTATATTTTTGTCAGAGATGCCAGGAGGAGGCTTGGTTTGGATGTCCGCTTCCGCTGTGATCCTCCACGATGGCGTTCGTATCTTCACTTAAGCGTTAAGATTTTAAATTGGCGGCATGTCAGTGTGGATGATTGTGTTTGCTCTGTCGCAGAAAAGGCTCTTCCAGGATTTGTACGTCGCGTATTGCACACAGTTATCACGCAACATCATTTTCACCCTACCGCGAAGACTCGTGGTAAATTAGAAAAAGAGATGGCAATGCATGCCACAATATCATCACCATTCATTTGAAGAAACTTTGACAAGGTCAAATTCATCACCGCTTTGTGAGACCGTGCAAGATTGCCATCCTGTGCTATCATGTGCTGTTGAGGTATCACAGCCTCTGGAGCGGATGGTGGGATAATGCGCTATGGCATGTACATGGCAGCCTCTGGTGGCGGCGCTGGTGGGCAGATCATTGCTATCAGCTCCAGGCCTCCAGGCATCACCATACTTCACCCGATGGAGTCCTTAAAGAATCCGATGTTTCTTAAACATTTTTCAACATATCTCCCAGGTGCTTAAAAATGGCTGATTTCGAATCTTTAGAGGTGTCAAAATTTGAGACATCAAACCCAACAAAACCGTTGTGCCCGTCCTCATTCCCAGCTCTTAGGTTTGAATCCAGTTGCAGTACTGCCATTGTCGGAGCTACAGCTGAGTGCCAAGCACCCAAGCTGATGGCTCGAGGTGGCAATGCTCAATGCAATGCCAAATCTCCAGCAGTTGGAGGCTGGGAAGCTGAAATTTTGCAGCCATCAAACTTACAACAACTGAAAAAATGAAAATATGATGCAGAATTTGATGTAATTTTTGAGAAATCATACCAAACATATCCTCAAGTAACGATTCAGTCTTACACAGGTTGAAAAGATCATAGGAAAGCAAGAGCAATGTTTTGTTTTGGTCCAAGGATCCTATATCATTCACCGTGGAATTTTTCCCACGAAATCCAGGTGCAGGTGGTGGTGGATTCATTGGCCTGCAGCGCAACAGTACCAGCATCGAAGAGATCGAGTTGGATGCTTGGATATGCAACCTTTGGGACCTGGACCTTACCTAAAAGGTTTTGGCGAAATTCACGAAAGAAAGATGAGGCAGTTGGTCTAAAAAAGGAAGAACAAAGCTGATGTTCAACAAAGAAAAATCAACTTCTTATACTGGTATTATACTGACATTCATCCAGGTGCTAGTCTTAGCATGTCATCTATCTCTGATTGGCAGCTGACACAGGATGTGTCAGGAGGAGCTTTGACCTCCAGCTGCGCCGATGCTTTACCTCAGAAGGGGCGGAATTTGATCCTGGGCTCAGCAGGCATCGCCACATCGTTGGTGCCCTGCCAGGAAGGCCAGGCCCAGTGGATGATGGGATCATGGGAGATGATGGGAGGGTTGGTTGGGACGATGTGGAGCTCGCAAGTTGGTTGGGTTTGGGTACTACCCACAGAGTTGAAGGTCAGTGAAATATATGCATGGCGAATCAAGGTCTTGCCGGATAGGTGCCGTTACCTGTTGCCCGCGGGCACTTGCAATCTACTCTTCCAGGTGATTCCTGGGTGCCAATCAACTGAAGTCAAAGTCCTGTCAAACGGCCGTTTGGGTGAATCCTTGCCTCTTGGGCACAGGTCATGCAGGCCCCTTCTGCTCGCCGTGCCCAGCACCACTACTGCAGTTCAGCTGTTTCAAGTGAACGCTTTCAGGGCGAAGAATCATCCTTAAACCCACCTTTCAGAGGATTCCAGGTTGAAATATCTATCCTTTCCAAACCACTGGCAAAAAACATCTTCTTGAAGTTCGGCTTCCTAAAATCCGAGTCTTTCTCCAGTACTGTGAGGTTGGCAGCTGGGGCGACGGGGAAAATGCTTGTGTGCCATGCACCAACAAAGAAGGCTTCGCTTTTTACTCAGCAGATGCGTGGCCCAACAGTTCCTGTCTCTATGAAACTCTGGCACAATTGGAAGGGAGAGATGGGATCGGATATCGGATATGGATGGATATGGTGTATATAATGTGTACACATATTTATATATATATATATACAGCGGATTATAGCGGTAGATTTATAGACATATAGATAGATATGATCAATCAGAGCTGTAGCTTCAAACCTTTGATTAAAGAGCCATAGAACTCGGAATGCTGAAATCGGTCCTTGATTCGTTTGTATGGCCTGTGCTTTCTCCCCCTCTGTCTCTTGATTCATGTTTCCCTGGGGACACAAGCAATACCATCCACTGCACCAGTTTTTTTCCATCTTAGGAGTGTGAGGTTGGACTTCCAGATGTGAAGATCAACCCCAAATGTTTAAACAACCTCGACTTTGCCATGAGTTTTTTTGGTGGCCGCATGGGTTTTGCTGCGACCTTGGCCTGTCCCCTTCTCCTCTTCATTGTGGCGGGTGGGATCCGTTGGCTGCACCGCAAATGCCGTGGCCGTGGTGGCAGTGGGGTGGACCACCGGCGGCGTGAAGGTCAGCGATTGGGACACTTTCAAGTGGAGAAACTGCCAAAACACGTTTGCCGCATTTATTGGCAAGGATCCAACTGCAAGGAACCTTGGTTTTTCAAGAGTGGGCGGCCGCGTGGTTGATGAGTTGATGGTGGGTGGTTTGAGTGTGAAAATTTATGAAAAGCATTGTTTGGGTGTGTGAGGTGTGTGTGGTAGTATGTGGTAGTAGTATTTTTCAAAATTTTTCAATTCCTTGGTGGTGCAAATCGCTTTATTCTTTGTCCTTCCCTGGACAACTCGCGCGCCAGGAGAACCCCTGGAAGATATGCGACGCAGAGGTCTTGATCTCCAGCCTACCTCCATCTCTGGCAACTGTGGCTGCGGCCAAGCGAAGTGCATGGGAAGAGTTTGTTGTTGAGCTGCGGCAGGCAGTGCAGGTGCCATGTTGGGAGCCATGGTGTGTGGATCTCAGTGGAATTTACCTGGTGGTACCGGTGAAATGGTGGACCAAATGGTCAGCCACAGAGTTTTTCTTTACAGTCTTCATTTCAACTTCATTTTATGTGTGTTCCTACAGGCATATGGACAGTCCCAGTTTCTATTCTAAGAAAGTCTTCAAAACATAAAACTCTCAGTCCACCGAGATGTTTTCTGCTTGGAAAAGCATTGCTCCCGGCGCGCTTTGCATGCCTAAGGTCTCTTTCTAGTATGGCTGGTGAGCTTGCCATTGCAACATGTTTTGGCTTAAGAACTTTTACTTTCCAACCCAACTCTCACAAACCGTGGTGAGTACCAACATGACGTGCGAAAAATGGAATCGTTGCATTTTCTCAATTCGGGCTTGGGTTTTTACACCCCATGTTCCATTTTTGTTTGGAGCCTAGTTCGATCTACGCAGTCACATGTCAAAAAAGGGATGCAGTAGTTTTTTTTTCGCTGCATGGTCTTCACCTAAAATGATGAGATGATACTCCACACCCTCTAGAAGAAAGCAATATAATATATCCAACCCTTCAAAATGGATGGTTGGCAAATGCTAAGTTGGCGTGTTTCCCCTTACCACTTTGCAGCATATGATTATGGCATATGTTTGATGGGAGCCGTGAAGATTTGACCAAGGTATCAACTAATATTTACATTCTTGCGGGTACGTCGAGCCAAGCTTGTGGCAAGATGCTGCAGTGCAAGCATTTCACTGTTCTGCACCACAGGTGGCTTGGCGTTATTTTTTTTTTGTTGGGGGATATGGGGAAACCAATTGCGCCAGTAAAATGTTGGAGAAAGTGGAAGTCCCCGAAAAGTATACAGAACTACTTGGTGCCTGTTTTGTCATGACATGGCATACGTCGGATAGTCCTTGTTTTCTTTAATCAATAGCCCTTAGCTAATTACTGTAATACATATTAATACGGCAGCAGCATCGCAACTAGTCTTTAACTCTACCTGTACACTTGGAAATCCTGAGAGAAGAAACATGAAGAAACTCCTCAACTATATAATATCCAACCTAAAACGAATGATGGGTAGGTGCTGCAGGGAGCGGTGGCAGCCATGAATTGTGTTTCGGCTGTGATGCTGCAGCCACCTCGGCGCATCTGGATATCTTCGATCTACGCCGGTCCTTGGTGGATTGGGCACCTGCACGAGCCGAGCAGTAACTTGGATGGGATATGATGGGATGGTGCCTATTAGCTTCGGCAACATGTCCACCCCATCCTGCCATCCTCCGATCCTCCCATCCAAGGCTCTTCGTGGCTCAGGGTTTAGGGACCTGGGAAGCGCCTTTTGAGCTGAATGTGGCGGATCCTTTGTGCCTGGGAATGCATTGCAGGAGATGGGGATGATTGGGGGGGAGGTTTCCGGAGTACAGCGAAGCAGCTCAACTGAGAAAGGAGGAATGGCGTTTGGATTTAACAGATGTTACATGGTTCGGATCAGGTTTCGTTTTTTTTTTCAAAAATAAATTGGCAGCCTGCGATGCGATGGACTGTATTTGCAGGTGATTTGTTGGAGTTTTGGCCTGCTCGGGCAGCACGTCACGCAACACTGGTGTTTGACTTGGTTTGATGGCCCATGCGGGTTCTGAGGCTATTAGGTCTGGCGCAAACTCCCGAGTCGATGGCTGGTCAGGCATGCGCTGTGGGCCAAGCAGGGCGAAGGTATGAATGGAAATCCGAAGTTTTCATACACTTCCCTCAACAGTCATGTGACGAAATTGCCAGTGGAATTGATCCTCAAATCAAGGTCTCTTGATGGTTGATGGGCGGGGTGGGTTTAACGCCAGCTGGGTGATCGGCAATTTTTCCTGATTCAGGGATGACTCTTGTCTTGGACTTGTAGGAGCATCAGGCAGCAATTTGCCCTGCCTTGACCTCAAAAACACAAAATTGATGGATTTCTTTTCCAAATCCAGATGTATGTGCTTGTGTGCAGGCTGTTTATTCCCTGGTTTGCACCTTCAACCTCTTTAGTCGTTTGGTGCCTCCCTCTGAGCTATCAAATGCTTATCTGGGTGCCGAATCACCAGCGCTGACACTCCTAGATGAAGAGGTTGGGAGCTGATTGCGAGCCAATGGGATGTGGACAGGAGCTTGGAAACTTTTGAATCTCTGAAGGGTGGTGCATTTCTTGGATGATTTTTTGTGATTAGATACAACTCACTTGCATTTGGAAATGCATGGAAATACCACATGTATCATCCACATGTCTAATCTCATGGCCCATCAAAGTATGGGTTGTTCCAACCACCTTCACCCCTTATGATTGGTCATCCTTGGATCTTCGGCTCGACAGGTGCGACGCTGCAGTATTCGTGTGGGCCACGCAGCACACGTCCAGGTCTTGCGTTTCGCGGCGCCGGAGGTGCCAATTAAAGAGGCCACTGAAGCAGTGGAGGTACGTCGAGCCTCGTTCACGGAGCTAGTGGCATGGCAAAAAACATGGGGGAAAGGTGCTGCGAGGAAAGTGGATGGGAATGGATAAGGGACTGGCATTCCGGTATAATCATATTATCTATATGTTTTTTCTCAACATGGTTTTAATATGTTTCAATTTCAATTTCTTCAATGAGACATATACACACTAGCTTATATATATATATATATGTATTTTAGTATATTGGATATGGTATTTCAGTAGATGAATATAAAATAATATAAACAGCAAATGAACATTGTATAGATACGTGGACAGGTAGGGTTTTGATGATGATTGTGACTCTTCGAGGTCCGTCGCATTCCAGAAAGGGAACATCGAACCGAAGCCTCTACGATAACTGCTGTGGACTGGAAGCTTTGCCTGGTTTTTCCACATGCGTTTTCAGGCTGGTTGGGAATTTTATTGGAAAGCTTCGCTTTTGGGAATTTCTGCTGTTGCTGTCGAAAAGAAGACCGCTCTTTTATAGAAATGAAGCTTGGAAGATTGTGATTGAAAGGGTAATGATTAATGATGTAATGCCGGTACCTTTCTACATTGGTGCGCATGGAATGGATCTCCTTCGGCCCATTGTAACCCCAATGAAGACAACCCAGAGGCCACTTCCGCGAATTGGTACGCCATGTTGGGGTCTTGGTGGCTCCAGTTCAACCTGGCGATGGTACAGTGGAACAGCGGCAGGTGGGAATGGGCACAAGATGACTATTACTAAACGATTGGATTCGGCAGGCGTTCTCTGAATCTTAAATTATATATATATATTGATTATATATACAGCTATATAGTATACAATGGTACTCTTACGAACAAGCCTATACGTCTCTACAACCACATAATGTAGTTTGGGTATGAACATGATTTTTTTCGCAAGTCGAAAAAAGCGATATTCATCTGGAAAAGGAACCGAACCGAATAGCCTCTCCAAGGCAATTTCGCGCGGCCAAAGCTTGGATTGGAACAACGAGCTGCTGAGCCGTAGTCAAAGCCAGAGCCAGAGCCAGGCCACTTCTGAGGGGTTTTTGGTGAATCTAAGGGGGACCCGAAGTGGCTTCAAGTTTTAGTGTTTTTGAAAGGTGAGGGGAATTGTTGCAGACTTCATTTGGTGAAAGTTGGGAGGATGGATTCGTGATTGATGGTTGGATTTTTCAGGGACTGCAATGCAAGTTCGCTTGTTTACGATTCATGAGTGAAAACAACATGTCATCCAAGCTGCAACAATGCCATGTGACCGTATGAAAAGACCAATGATCTCAGCTTCACCAAGCCGTATTGTTAATGCCCAACATGTGACCCCATTGAAAAGATGTCTGAAACTCGACAATCGGCGAATCAACTGATGAAAGGTTTCGGCCATTCATAGAAGTTGCAATCGCAGCTGAGGTTGGAAGCATCAGCACTGCTAGCATGTTGCCGTCCAAGGACAATGCCAAGCATGAATCTGTCCGTCAGTGGCTGTGGCGCAGAGTGGAACTCCTCAAATTTCAGATGTTGTCACCCTGGGTCACTTGGCTGGTTAAGATACCCAATAGAGTCATCAATAGAGGTATTGTCTCAAAGTCGGTTTCCCTAAATCCTGGTTTACTACTAACATTGGCTATTGCCACGGGATTTTGGCTGTATTTCCAACCGTTTAGTTCGGCACATGTCAACTTCTGTGTGAAGTTGGATGCAAGAAATGCCTGCCCACCGTATAGTTGCTACTGAAGATCTATGCCCCTCTGTTTTCTATGCTTGGATGTTAGTTCAGGCCGGCAAAAAAAAAACCTTGTGTTGTGCCGGTGCCTTTGTCAGACACAGCCTGAGGTTTGCTCGATCCAGCATCCAATCTTGGCCTTTCTGGTGTCAGTTTTGTTTCTGATGCTCGATGGCACATCTGTGCTCCAGACCAATCCAAGATCTGAACGAAAGCACCTGTGATTTCAGCAGTTGCCCCAAGGACCTTGATTTTGTTGGATGGCATGGTATGTGCATTGGTGGCATACAGTCTGTGGAGATTATGCGGCAAATGCGCATTTTGGCTTTGGCTGCTTCTGCCAACGCCTTTGGCCCCGGCGCTTTCAACATTTCTGGGTATCTTGTATCTGTAGGGTGATGTGGGGCGAATGGTTTGAGAGATGCAGTTGCAGCCTCATGGAAGGTAGTTACAACGGGTTATCTGACCACCATGAGTTTTGTTCTTTAAAGACTTCCGGATCACAAGGAGGGGTGTGGTCATATTACATCGAAACAATCGTCTTTGAACTTTTTGCTATCCGATTTACTTACTGGACATCCGGAAAAGACAACAAGGCGCAACTGCAACACAAAAGGCTTCAAAGGCGATCGGTGATCGGAGAATCAGTTTCGATCGACATGACACGTTTGCAAGATGCCTCCTGCAAATTAGCTTTCCAAGTCTGGAGATTTCTTACATGAGGGGCTCTAAGTAAGATTCCAAGATATTTGGCTTTGGTGGATTCTTTGGCGAAGGTTTGGGACCTCGACCTGTTTGAGGTGTGGCCTCTGTGTTGATGCATTTGCAGAGCTGGGTGCATTCCCAACTGGCCTGGCGTAGTTGTTTCAACGTTTGCCTGGTCGGATTGCCATTGCTACTGCAGGCGATGTGTTTTGCCAACCCTCCAACTAGAAACACCCATGGACTCCCATGATGCTTCCCTAAATGCAGCTTGGCTCCTACCAAAATGTCATTGAGATGCTGCACAGGCTGATGTGAAAGCCCAGTTGCTTCCGTGCCTCTCCCTCTTCTTGAGTCTGGCGACCTCCTATGCGGCTGCAGTGTACTGCAGCCTCGAGGCGGTGATGGGTGTTGAACCATGTTGAATTGATGCAGGTCATTGCAACATGCGACCCCAAATCATGCAAAACACCCAAGCACCGACAAATCCTGACAAAGACACTTGGAGGCCTCTGCTAGAGATTTGGCCATTGCAGAGGACAGCGGAAATGGATCCCTGCGTGGACAGGTGAAACACGATAGGTCTCGTGGTCAGGAGCGATCTGAAATAGCTATGGCGGTCTCTTGCTTCAATGTCGACAATTTTTTATCAATTTTTCAACGCTAAATGAGGTGGCATGATAGCGCTTATCTACAAACACACACGCACACACACACACATATATATATATATACATGATACTAGAGTATATATTGACAGGGAAAGCTCTCACCTGTTTTGTGAGATTCACCGACTGAGGTTTTGCCAAGCGATGAGGGCCGGGATCCACACAACACTGGATCACCCATGGCACACCTTCGCGGCAGATTGTTCACCCAACATTTGCTTCAGATTGCACCATTTTCGTTGAGACAAACGTTTCCTCAACATCCTTTGTCTTGCAGATTGTGGTACAACTATATAAGTGTCTAACTTCTGGGACCCCAAACACTTGACTCGTCAAGTGCAGCGAAAGTGCTAAGTAAATACAGTATGTAATGTAAGATATATGTACTATACCTGCTCGTTTTAATTTGTTGGGGCATATGTACGTAACGTGTATATACATATACTTATTTTATATTTTTTTGTAAATGAAGTTATAAGTTGGAAGAAGCCATCGCATTGATGTGGCCTTTCTGAGGTCAACCTTTGAATCGATGGCGAGTGGAAATACGACTGCGACGCCCGTGACCCCCTTCTAGAGCTGCATTTCCTGAAGAAAATTGACCTACCTGGAAGATTTATGAAGATCCTGGATCATCTTTGATTGATGTCATGTGGACATTAGAGAGATGATGCCAATGTGGCTCCATGCTGGCTTGTGACAAAGGTGAAGTTCCATGCCAAACTGCAGAAACGGACTTCTGGATCGAGATGATATGACATGCAGGGATACATGCAGGTTGAGCATGGTGGAGGAGGATGCAAAATATTCAAAACTGGTTGCTAAATATGGTCCACTGGATGTGTTCCACGCTAATGGTTAGAAGATGACGCTTGCTTCAGGGGTCAGAAGGCCCAGAATGGCAAAGAGCAAAGTGACAAAAGAGTGCCGAGCTGTCTGCCTCATGCTCGTCTACTTTTTTCCATCATTTCTTCCATGTGCCTCTTGCTCTGAACCCCTAGTCAAAACCAATCACCTTGACATACATACATATATATATATATATATACCACAAAGAATCGAGGGGGGTTCACATTGATTTGTTTGCTGCAACTCGTTCAGCTTTTGCAATTCCTCCCACTTTGGCTCAGGCTGATGGCTGGTGGAGGAAACGGAGGAAACGCCGACGGACTGACGTAGCATGGAGCTGAATGGCAGGCAGAAGCCGGGATTTTCAGGGATTTTCCTGTATGACTTTTATTTCATTACATTATCACATCTATCTTTGTCCGTCAGGCAGGCGTTTGGGAGGTTTCTTACAGCCAAGTGTAACATTGCTGAGCTGCAACATGCTGCATTCCGGACCTTTTTGGCTCGAAAGCTGGAGTGATTTGGCACTCTGGGGCCTAAAAGTGGCCATGGAGAAATCTCTTTTCGTTGCACCTCGGCAGATTCGGCAGATTTCAGTGCTGGCTGGACAGGGTGACTTTTCTTGGGATTACTATATGAATATACTATATACTTTACAGTATATATATATATATATATGTTTCCAGATTGTCGATGGGGCCGGCTTTTGAGGGCATGCATGTGTGGCAATAATAGCAACTCTTCAATTGTTTTAGGGCTGGGCGTCATTGCCCATAGGTTAGACTTGTCCTCATATTGGTCGTAGTGATGTTGATCTCAGAGCAACCACTTTTAGCTGCCATTTCAAGAATCCAAGGTTTTACTGCCTGCGGGTGAGTCGCAATTGCAAGCCAAGGCCGTGCAGTTGGGGTGTTTTTTGGTGGTTTGGGCCCCACCCGTTTTGCCACACTGTGCCAGGGGACGCAGAAAGTGGGCTGGGGCCATGATGGCCTCAGTCAAAAAGGCGTAGACCAAGCGAAGAAGGCCAGCACAGCATGGTTGAAGTGATAGTTGGGTATCCAGGCCCGTCAGCTTCTGGATGGAACATGCATCTGATTTCTTCCTTCAGCGATCCGCAGGCCGGCCAGATGATGCAGCTCAGATGCAAAAAACAGGAAGATAGGAAAGAATTGCCCACAAAAACTGGCATTATCCAGAAATGAAATTGCTTGGATGGACCCGCCCATGAAATCTATATATTGAAGCCGACTTCAACATCAATTTTCCAGCCATACCGGCCATACCGGGGGCCATACCATACTGTGGAGTTTTTGTGGCTTTTGAACGCGACCCTGAGCTTGTCGAACCCAGGGCCCAAGCGGGCTTCCAATTCGATGCCGTCTTCACCTCCATGCAGAAGCAGGCGCAAAATGCTGTGGTGGTAATGAGTCGATGCATTGACATGACACCAACTTGAAAGACTCCAAGTCACACAATCATCACACAACAACAGGTTTCTTTCAACCAGACTCCTTTCATTTTCACTGGCTTGGAGGGTTTCATCAATTTTTGGATGAGATGATTCAGACCTATATGATGCGACTTGGAGGGTTTTCATATATATATATATATATTATCCTTTATTTTATTTTTCCCCATGTCGCAGCTACGAATGAGATGATTCAGACCAGCTTTCGGAGCGCCAAAAAACTTTGACCCAGGCCATTTACACTGCATGGACCGCCTTGATGGAGGGTGAGGAGTTGGCTATTCCGCCACATGGCTGGCGGTTTGAGCGTTTCGTTTAGTGATGATTTTTTCTCAGTTAGAGCAAGGTCCAAAAAAAAGATCCATGTCGATAAGTAGGACAAGAATGAAGATCAGCTCCATGATTTTCATGGATGCCCCAGCCAATAAGAGAGAAAAGTAACAGCCACGAGTCCACAAGGTGATCGACATGTTTCCCGCCTGTGTGTGCTCAGGCACTACCAGTCCTACCGGCTCAATGATCGCCACTGGGGGAAGTTACAAGGGCGTAGTGAGAAAGAACTCGAGCAGACCTATGACAAGGACAGGGCTTGAGTCTGAGTGAAGGTGGGCAATGAATGAGTAGGCACCATGAACAGAGGCGGGGAAAGAAGTGAATTTGATAGACCTAATTATATATATATATGTCCATATACATATTACACATTGTGCAAAACGATGAAAGTATGACTCGAAATTGGAGTGCTAATCTAAAGGGAGCACACATTTGGTATCATTTGGTCATGTCGTCGCAACGTTGGTTGGTCAGGATCACCTCCACAACTGGATCAAAGATGCCCCGCCAGCAGTAGAGCATTGCGATGTCCAACATCCTGTACAAGATCCTCTTTACAGGTAGGGTCCAAACAGGCTGTTGGGCTGTTGGATCTGGTCTGTTGGAAAATTCACCAGCAGCTTTTGCCACCCAAGGGCGGTTCCACGTTCGCTTCAACCTGGCACAGAGTCGATCAAGTGTCTTGGCGACCAGTCGCCACCGTGTGACTTATGTGAGGGGATTTGTCAACAATGTGCGTGTATACATATATGCATAATAGATATATATTATATATACATATAGATGTATACACATCTATAAAAAGATTCCTGCGGAAAATTTATCTCTTCTTTTATTGATGGATATGTGTGTTCATAGGTGCGTGCTTGCTGGTGTCAGTCACTTACAAAGTGATCCATGTCCACGAACTCATCACCAAGCATTTCCGATTTTCGTCGACTTGGGAAGTCGTCCCAGGATGGTCTTCAACCGTGTGCAGCCACTTCTGAGTGCTGCTTGGAGCAGCATGGAGTTGCTAATGTTGGATGTTGGATGGGCTTGGAGAAATGAAGCTGTCGGCCAAAATTAGACGCCCTCAAATAGATGGGTTTCATGCCAGTAGTCGCGCATCATTTCAGCAAGTTTTAGAAGATTTATCTAGGGCGATTTGGGGGTCCCGAATTTTGAGACTCATGTGTTCCGTTGATGGGGCTTGCACTAAGGACCACATTACACCACTTCTCCAGGCTGGCAAGAACATGTTGATCGTTGGGCACGAAGCATCCGTGAACGCAGCCTGGCTGCATTTGGCAGATGCCAAGTGGACAGAAATGGCCAAGCGTTGGCCAATCAACTTTGAAGGACATGAAGGTGTTTGAATCGTCAAGTTGAAATTTCAGCTTGACCTATATTTATTTTTCAAAAACATTGACCCTAAAAAGTGCAGCTTTTTTTTTGTGGGAGATGTGTCATGTTTTTTTGCCACATTTTTGTTCCCTTAGGTCCATCCAACCCCATGCATCTGAACCCATTCCGACCGCGTTAGGCCATGTGTCAGCTCTTGGAAGGTGATGAAGATGATGAGGAGGCCAGTCCACCAGCGCCAACCGAAACCAGTGACCTGAGTTGGTGAAGCCTGGAAGTGTGGAAATACAGCCATATCTGTTATGTTCAAATATGGAGCAAATATATATATATATATATATGTATATAATGATTTTTCATGTAGATTTTCCAATGATTTTTTACCGATTCACCACGTTTTTTTTTTTGAAATTACAGTATTTTTCTACTGGGCACAAGTAGTTGCATACGGATGGGAGCAAGAGAAGTTGATCAACCAAAAGTGAGGCTTGGTGCTGGCTTGAAGGGTAGACTCCGAGATTCTAACCCGTTTTTTTGATGTGTTTTTTTTGGGGGGCAAATTTGAAATTCAAATCCTATCTCCCCAAGCATGAATGCTGAAACAAGCCACTTTGTTGTGAAATGGTGATTTTTTGCTTACAAGTAAGACACAAAACATGATAACTTTGTGACGCTGAGTGGCAGATAATCTAAGCACTTGATTGAAAACAGGAAGACTTTGGACATGGCGAACCTTGGGTTTTGGAGCTCGACGAGGTGTGCCAAAGCTGTCGCTGACGGTTTTTGCTGGGTAAGGAGATTGTTGATGAGTATGATAATGACTCAGTATGAATGTAAATATCAGGATAGTTTATCAATAGTAGGTAAATAGGCCCAGATAGTGCCAATGCAAATGTTGCCAAAATCTTGACAGATTGAAATTGTTTCTGCGAGGGTGCTAGCATTTTATTCATCAGAATATTTCATGTCAATTCTGTGTATCCTTTTTTGTTACCTTCACAGTTACCTTTGCTGCATTTGTATCCAAACCTTCTCAACATTCGTGGTGATGTCCAACGTCACATCGTTGATGTGATGATGCTGCAGGAACTCTTCGTTCGGAAGAAGCACCTTGGTAATCATCCATTTGGTTCCATGCTGGATGGTGGTCCCCAGCTCACAAAGAAAGCTTTCCCAAGAGCCAACAAGGATCACCCCGGGTTATTTTTCAGGGGATAGTTTGTGGACCCCATTTTTCATGTCGGAATCCAAGGATCCTTCTGACTTCCCATTGAACTGACACCTTGCCAAGGATGGTGTTGAACGATGGCTATGTAAGGCGGTTGGCCTTCCGCATCATGGCAGAATTATGTGAGTATCCACGGAGAAGAACAATTGCGTGGAAGAAGGATTTTTTCGTCAAAAAAAGAGAGGGAACTCATAAATCATTTGAGGATTCTCGGAGACCGCCGGTGACCTGGTTCCAATCAAGGCTGGGAAGCTGGAAGTTTGAATTTTTCAACCAATGCCTTTGATATCTGACTTTTTTTTCCTGGATTTCAAGGCTGTGAAGCCGCCAGCAGATGTAGGCAGCGCAGGAAACACTGGAGGAAGTGGGCAGGTGCGGAACTTGGGGGTCCCATGGTGGTCACTATGGTCACCTGCACGTAGGGGGAACCTTGAAATCTCAAATAAGTAAACCTTGCTAGCTGACAACCATGTGTTGATGGCACACACACTAATGACGGTTACACCGAGTACAGTATTGAGTTGATGCAGGTGGAGGTGCAGCCAGCTCCGGTAAAACTGAAAGAGGACTTTTGTCGGGCAAGATCACCTCTCAACTCATGCAGGCTTTGATCAACTGCTATGGGCAACTCTTGCCCTGGTGAACTGCCAGGAGTACAATGTTGAGGTCAAGATTGTTCAAGCCAAGAATTTGAGAGATGCTGACCCTGGGCTTGAGAAAATCCAATGAATTTGATTTTGATGAAGACTCATGAGGTGAAGGATGTGACCGAATCCTATAAGGATTGGATGACTGGCACGTCAGATCCCTACTGCGTTTGCAGACCCAATGGCAAGGCAGGTCAAATTTGGAAGGGTACACTGGGAGCTGTCATTGGTTTATCAGAAGCTTCAGACGAATGGCATTAATTGATTGAATGCCTGATTTGATTTTTCAATGATAGAAAATAGTGAAACATAAAATGCAAAGACATGACATTGTCCACAGTTTTGATACAAAGGTTGATTATGTGCACCTGCATACGTTCTCTTGCACGCACATTGTTAGACTCTTCGCATACCCATGTTCCTGCACATATCGGTTTGTGCATGCACTCAAAGCTGCAGTGTATTGCCCAGAGCTGCGCAAACATAGACTTTGCATCCATTTGGGTCCTTGATCTTTCCAGAGCTGATTGCGCTCGCAGAATGCCTGAAGATTCGCTTAAGAGTATTGGACACACAGGTTGATATAGGAACACCATGATCATGACATGGCTCCAAAAAGCTTTTGTATGTTGGTTAGTCAGCTTGCATCGAACCACACCTTCACCACTGAAACAGCAACGATTCTGCCAAGTCATGGATTGCCACAGCTAAAGCCAAGAAGTGATATCATTTCTCAAGCACATGATGAAAGGTATGAAATGCTCGGACATGCACCTGTTTGATTTGGCTGTGTTTTGTTTACATAGACCTGCTATTTCTTCACAGGGCTTCACCCTGCATGGGTTCAATTGCAGATGTTGGGAGCCATGAGACTGCAGCCAGCTGTAAGCTGGCAGCGTGGATGCCGTGCGTTTCGCAGTATTGCAACAGGTGGGTTCCAGTTTTTGCAGACATCAGTACTTCCCAATGATATCTGGGTAGCTGGATTTTTTTTCCCTTCGAAAAACTCGCAACTCAGAAAAAATCACCAGTTTTTCAGCTAAATCGCCTTATGGTTCCTAAGACTGGCTCATTTTTTTCCACCTCCCCAGGTGGGCGTTTTAGCTTGCCCATCTTGGATTTGTCACCCTTCATGGGTGCCTCCACTCCCAGTAGCCGTTTGGAAGCAGCGAAAGCTTTGGATGAGGCATGTAGCCCCTTGGATGAGCCAAAATGACGAAGCAAAACACCAGATGTTGTGCCAACCTAGAAAGAATTGCGCCTAACACCATGCTTGCTATGACAACTAAAGTACCACTGTACTATAGTTTGAGTATCACAGTCTTATGGTCCACTGCCCTACCGCTTCGTGACTGTCCGACCTAAGGTACTGTTGGTTTCTTCTACCTGGAAGGTCATGGTATAGACACCGAAGAGATCAATAACCTGCATCGTTTGTCAAAGCAGTTCTTCTCGCTGCCCACCACGGTGAAGGCAAGGAGCTTCGAACATATGGAAGAAATCTATCTAGCATCATCTCTAGCCTGTGTATCTAACAAACCAGGCTTAAAAACAAGGCGGAGTTCTTTCACCTTGCTCATTTTCAAATCAAATCCTTTATGGAAGTCTGTTGGATTTTAGATAAGGATCATTGTCTAGCTCTTATAATTCATGTATCTGGAATGAATAGGGTCATTGGTTGGTTTCGCATGCATTCGTTTTTTTTATGCGCAATGCAAAAATGGAAAGAAGAGGGGGTAAAAGCCTTTGTTTCATGATTCATGGTTTAAGTTGTGCATTGTATGTTGATACTGTAATTTGAATGTACGTGCTAATAAAATGTAAGAAACTTTGTCTTTCCAATTTTACTTTGTTTTTGAAAACTATCCAGGTGCCCACCGGTCCCCAACTGCTTAAGCCCCCCCCCGATCAGGAAGAGATTGCTATGTCAGCCGCATCACCAACAACTGGAAGAGGATATCAACGGTGGGGAGACCTAGTGTGGTGATAAGAATTTCTATACTGATACTGTAGATGTTCAAGCATTCCAAGTCAGTTGTGGCGGAAACACTAACTCCCATGGATTTTACAGTGCTGATGTGTGCTTGCAGCTCAACTGTGGCCAGACTTGCCAACGCCGCAGGCTGGGGGAGAATGTGACGCTACAAATGAGGGACTGGCAGGAAGCCATTGATTTTTTCGCTGACATCCCGGCGGCAGAGATTGATATGCATCACTTTGCTCAGGAACCTGTGCCCTGACTTCAAACGGGGAGTTTTGGGAGGGACTTGGGCACTGGAGGTGAGTTTTGCTTGAGGTTGGGCGGGGTGGATTAATTTCTAGAGGTCTATTGAGTCTGTTCTGAGGCATGTCATTTAAACTGGATGCCTAGATATTGCATGCCCGCCATGGAACAGATCTTTCTGTTGATGTCAACTCACCTAAGGTGAATATGGGGCACGAAGAGAGTCTTGCCTGCTGATAGATGGGGAAGGATAGTTGAAATTGGCCTTTGCCTTCTCTCAAGAGCTGGAGGTAAGTGTCATTAAGTGTCCTTGCCATTTTTGTTGGAAAGAGCGTTCGTGACACTAAGTTGATCTGATGTGATCTGGCATCGAATCTTACAGAAGTTGCGCCATGTGTAGATTCACCTCTAAGGATTGCAAAATTGGAGGCCTTCACAAAAGCTCCAAATCTTTGGCCAGCGGAGCCAGCAGCGTTCCGGACAGCGGCGGAGGCCCATGCCGATGACCCACATGTTGCAATGTTGATGTACTTGGAGACTTGCGCCAGGCAGAGGTAGGGAGAGACCTTCAAATGGCATAGCCGAATTTTTCATGTTTTTCACCCCATCTTTACATGGTACATATTTGGACCTCCCATCACCTGCCCAGGCCTACTTTTCCAAGGTCTCAGCTGTTGGTGAAGCACTCATGCAGGCCTGGGCCTGGACAACTGAGTACTTGCTGGTTGAGGAGGTTGCAAGCCATTTATAACTTACATCAAATTTATTTAGGGGACTTACAAATCACCAATGGTTATTAACCACGTATCCGGGGTCCATCATGGGTATCCATCCTCCTTGCGTACATTTGCAGCTGAAGGCTATGGCATTGGGCCTGGGACTTCCACAACACTTCTTTGATGCCTTGACAGATCGCAGTTTTTGGTGCGTTCGGGTCATCGGATATCCCGCCCTGCACCGGGAGCAGCTGAATTTGTCCTGCGGGGAGCATACGGACTATGGGTGCTGGACAATACTGGCACAGGTGGGAGGATGTCCTGGTACACCAAAAAATCAGCAAAAAGTACCAAAACTAAGATAACATGAAATTTTAATCCAACCAATTTAGTTGACAATCTCAAATCATGGATCAGGGCTATCACCAACTTGCATGGTTGAAGCCCTGATTTGACAGGATGAAACACCTGATGCCTTGGAAGTTCAATTGCCTGATGGTACCTGGGAAAAGGTGCAACCGAGACCTGGTGCGTTTGTGGTAAATCTTGGAGATATGCTCAGTGCCTGGGATCAAAATCTGCAACTTTCGACAGCTTCGCTGGGAAACTGTTGGACCATGTTGGACCGAGGTGTCTGGACGAAGGGCCGCTATGTTGCCACGCGGCATCGGGTGCGTCAGACGGCGGGAGATTACAGGACCGGGTGCCGGGTGCCCAAACTGAGGCAAGGATGGGACATGTTTGAAAAACATGGAGATGGACTGAGATCGAGATCAAGTGACTCAACCATTCTTGGAATTGGAAAATCAATTTACACCTTGGAACTGGGAGTTGCACTTGACAGGACCTCCATTGCATTTTTCTATGAGCCAAATTTTGATGCCGTGACATGCATGCATAGCGACCCTGTGTGGGGAGGTCGAGTTCCCATGCAGCAATCACGTTCCAGTGCCAAGCAGTCCATGGCGTTCCAGACTCCACGAAACACTCGCAGGAGTGACAATTCATCTTCTTTTTGAATCTATATAGGCGATTCTGTGGGGAATGGTCCCATTTAGCAGTGGGAATTTTCAATAATTTTCATGAACTTAAGAACATCAAAGTACCATTTCAACCACTGGTCGGTGTGGATTCTCTGACTCCTCAGGTCATTCATCCTTTGGACCTTTCGGCCCTCAACGTGGCGTCTCCTGTCACGTTGCCAACGGCCAGCACCGAGCCTTTGGCTCGTGGATTGGCGGGTGGAAAACTGATTTATGGCGAGCACCTCTTTGCAAAGGTCACTTCCAACTTTAACTTTGGTAGTGATGATACAACATGATCAGCTGTCTTTGGACGGTGACGTGGCAACCAGAGAAAGTGCTGCTTTGGTTTGTGTTTTGTTTGGGTACACTTTCAATGTTTCTTGATAAATAATACATTTGTATTTGTGGTGGACACTTCACTCGCTGATGGCATACGCACACCGAATCAACTTGATATTCCGTGATTGCTTGAGCACTTGGTTGCCGAATTGGCGGACTTCACCAAGCTTCTTGCCGAAGGTGAGAGGCTTCTTTTGGCCAAGTGGGCCCCCTTGGTGTGTCCAAGGAAAAGAGGGTGGAGGGTGGTAGTATACCTCCTGTGTCCCACCTATAGCTCCAGTGGCTACCGCCCTTATGCACAGCAGTTGATAGGCCGTTATAGGTAGGTCAGTGGGTCACTGGCCGCCGCTTCAGGGAGCTTTTTGAACTTCCGACTCGATTTCGGTGCCAAAGCCGTGATCATGCAGTAGTTGACTCCACATCACCATTTTCAGACCAAGTTTACTGAATGAGTTTTGGAACTGGCTTGGTGACTGAAAACGCGGCATGGCCATTTTCCTTACCAATTTTTGGTCGCAGCCAGGGTTGAGGTGCTGTATAGGTCAAAGGGATGGATGTCTCAGGCCTTTTTGGGGCCAGAGAACTTGGTGGTTGACATTGGGGAGGAATTCTTATTTTAGATTAAGATATTTGAGATGCTGACAACTGTCCACCCTTCTTTCCTCATTCTCGTTTAACAACATGGACTATATAGTCCAATGTGTTCATCCGCAGTGAATTTGATTTGCATGTTTCCACTCAGCCACCAATCGTGCCTTGTTAATTTTTGAATGCCCCTTTGTGGCGCCTACAGCCTTGGCGTTGTTGCGACAGGATGCCTAGAAATGTGAGAAACAGACGTCAGTTGGGGTGGGGTCTGTTGACCTTCAATTTTCTTTGGGGAAACACATCTCAAATCTCGGCACGGGTTCATACAAAGAATTCACCCATGTCCAGAAACATTTTGTTTGGGGCGATTCTTCCTGAAATCGGCCCATCACCGTGGACTTAACCTGCAGGAAGAGGGCTCCTTTGCGACGAAGACCATCTCAAACGCCCGACTGCTGACAGCATTTAGGTACAGTTTTGGAATTGGAAGCTGGGGAGTTTGACAATGTCTGTGACTGTGCATTCTACTGGGGTTTTGTGGAAAAAAACATCAGTCAGGTGGGAGCCGAGTTTCTGGGGTTTTGCTAAGCCATGAAGTGTTGTCAAATGCTCCAAGCCCATGATCGATCGCATGCCGCATACTCTTTTAGCACGTGAAGCATGTGCATGCAACAGCGTTCCTCTCCTTTAAAACGTCTCACATCAGCAAAAACAGACATACACAAACTGGGCTGTTCCAGTTTTGCATCTCTTCATCCTGGCTGATTAAGGAGACACCGTGAAATGGTCTCATGTTGCCACCACCCGAATCAAGCGTGGCGTCACTTGGCCTTTGTGATATTAGTGGTGCCACCTGCGAGGATCTTTGGCCAACTAAGGCCACCCTGGACTTCACCATCCGTGATGAAGACTGGGGAAAGAAAGACGACCACCTGGGAAGTTGTTCCTTGAAATTTGAGGCCTGGTAAGGGCTGGGATTTCCTACTCGGTCAGTGCCTGGGTGAATAGCTCAGAGCTCTCAGACCAGCAGGTTTGTAACTTGACTTTTTGACTCAAGTCACATGAAGAAGCAGTTGAATGCCAGGAGATTCAGAAATCCTCTACAGAACAGCACTCCCATATGGAAACCAAAACTGTTTGTCCGGCTTATCCTTCCTTTCATTATTATTCCTGATAATTTCGCAGACTGTAGCATTGATATTCCATCCACAGCTCGAAGTTCGTTCTTGATTTTATTTGAAGCTTGAGGAAAAGCACCTTCATCTATACCTACTGTAAATCATTATAGGCCTCACCTTTGACAACTTGGCAATCCTTCCCTTTGACTTCCTTGGCATTTGTCTGCCAGGATATTTTGGAGAACTTTCAAGGTTACTTGGTGAGAATGATTCGTTTGTGTTGCCATCCTAATGATCTCAAGGTTTTTTGTTTTCTTCCAACTTTGAGCTCCAAGCAACCACCTACCGCTCTCTCTAGTGAATAGAAAGCGAAAAGCTTATCAAACAATAGGTAGAGTAAACAGGATAGGAATCATGTAAATAGAGGTCAAGCCATACTGAGGTAAGATGGCTTTGCTTGATGAAAAGGGCAAGGCTGGGAAGCTCAACTTCCGTTGAAACTTGGGAGGTGCAGAATTGAGGATTCGAAATCCGCAGGGCCTTTTGGCTCAATATAAAGCAGCTGCATTTCCTCGCCCTTCCAATGCTTCTTGGTGTTATGAGATCGTCACCAGCGACTTGGAGTCAGTTGGAAATTGCCAATTTGGCAGTTCTGGGAATGAAGGAGCCAAGACGTTTATTACCACCACCACCACCAAAATAGTAGCAATCATAGTGATCATAGTAGTCAGTAATACATCAAAGTACTGATAGTAAATAGTAATCATAGCAAATATCAGCATCACCATCATCCTCACCATCCTCACCATCATCACCACCACCACCACCACCACCACCACCATCATCATCATCATCATCATCATCATCATCATCATCATCATCATCATCATCATCATCACCTCCACCACCACATCCAGCAGCAACCCAGGCAAGCAAAGCCTCGGAAAGGGGGCCAGCATGCCTGGGGTGGTCGGGATTGTTAAATGAGGTGAGAGCCTGGGGCGTGCTCTCTACCAGCTCTACCCGAAGCCTTCGCAGGACGGGATAGCCGTCTACGGATTGAAGAACCTGTTTAATATGGCTCAAAATGATCAAAGATGATGATCCATTGGTGGACCAAAAAGGAAGAGCAGTGAAGTGAAGATAAACAATTATCAAAAGATCAGCAAAGATCCAGTGTGGATCTAAGTCTCAGTATCTCTGAGTTCTTTTCAAAAGATTGCCTCACCGGCTTTGTCACGACAGGATGGCCACGTCACCTCGTCGAGCGCTGTGTAGTGCATTGCAAGCGAATGCCAATTCTACCTTGGCTGGCACATCGCGCTGACGTAGATGTACCTGGAAGTGGGCCAGGCGGTAGAGTTTCAGAACTTTCTGACAATTTTATGACTGATTTGTAGGCTTGATTCATGTGGATTAGATACCATGGTTCGACTCACCTTCGCGCCGTCGTCATTTTTCAAGCAAGAGAATCTACCGGGGGTTTTGTGTGGACGGTTTTTCCTGCGTTGGACGCAGGAAACAACTGGGTCTCGGAGGTCTTCGCAGATCCCGAGGAGAAGATCGGGACCAATCTGGCCAGGGCTGGTGCCTTCGCGGTGCCGAGTGCCAGGTTGACCCATCCACCAAGGATTTTGGTACTCTATGGTTGCTAGACTGCATATGAATCATGTGATTCTGGTGATTGAAGTCTGTTCATTTGTGGCGGGGTTTTTTAGATGCATTCAGAGTAATGCTCAGGCTCATAGGACAAGGGAAGAGGTCTGCAATCAACGAACCTATACCTTTTTTTTGGGGGGAGGCAATCCGAGTGAGTTGACAGACTCCCCTTTTGCAATCCTTGGGCCCTGACCGTTGCACCATTTCACCAGGCTCTCTTCGAGAAGGTTCCTTCTCCCGGAAGCTTGCCAATGAGTGTGCACGCTTATTGGAACTGATGGGAGCAGATGCCACCTGGATTTGCTCAGTTTTTACTTTTTTGGGGGGAGGGTGGGGTCGACAAGTTTTTTCGAAGCACTTAGTCTAATGCTAGTTTTCTCATCTTCGGTTGGTTGGTTGGGATGAGAAGATCAATTTTAATGTTGGGGTCTACCCTTGCTCTTTTTCTTTATCATGCCAAATGGTCTCCGGGCCATTTTGGCTCAAGATCTTCCCCCCTGCTGTTCAAATCCTCGTGGTCGCCACTCGGGCCTGGGAACATGGCTCAATGGGGTCAACAAGCTCAACAAGGCGATCGCCGTGGATGGGGCGGCAGAGATCGTGGAGATCGCGATCAATGGACTGGAGGAAGATCCGGAGGTGGAGGAGGGGGGTATGGAGCTCACAATCCATATGAAGTTCAGCTCCCCAAGTTCCTCACCACGGTCGTCACTACTGATGACAAAGACTGGTCATCCATCATGATGGTGGACAAGAGAGACGATCGTCTAGTCTCTCCCTTCCAAGCTTGGCTCGTCTCTGAAATCATGGCGAACTCAGCATCCAGCATCAACGTGCTCACAGAGCGAGATCAAGTCATGCCCCCCAATTCGGGGTTCCATCTTTCGCTCTTTGCGAACTATACTTTGGACAGGATCAAGGCTGTCTTGGCGGTGTCGATCGATTCCACCACTGGTTCAATCTGTGGTGGATGGGATCCACCCACTGCAAGGGCATTGGCTCATCCGGCTTTTCAGCCATTCTCGTGGCCTATGCTCAGGGAGACTAGTGCTTCCTACACAGATCTGAAGATCTACAACGGCAATGAAATCCTCTTCCACTGGGTGTTCAGAGGATACAGGGCCGACACTGATCTCACGGTGCAGCAGCAGTTCGTGGATGAGATCTTGGTTCGTGACGTTCACCGAGGCAAACCCCGCCTCTCAGCAGTGGTGGCGATCTTCGTTGGATGGAGAGTGACGGTCATGTCATTCGAATGTGGAGGTCGCACCTATGCAGTGGGTTCGAAAGGCTCGGTCGTAGCCGGGGACCATGCAAGATCCAGATGGGAGCTGCGGGTCTGCAGCAGAGCAAGCGATGAGGCTGTGGGGAACGATGCCGATCAGGTTCCGCGATGCAAACAATGACAATCGGCTCGACTTGAAGTGTGCCAGGACCTCCGTTCCTGGCACGTGGCTCACGGTCTCCCACATATCGGGACCTACGTTGATCGACACGATCAGGAATGTGAGGATGCAAAGGGCTCGGGTCGAGGGCCCTGAGCAAACAGAGCAATTTGCTCAACTGGCTGCGATCCACCAAGACTGGTGGTATGCTCGTGTGGCTGCATCACCTGAAGAAGTTGGAGCTCGAGTGGAGTTTGTGGGCGATCTGGAGGAGGGCAATTTCCACGTGATCGCTATGTCTTCTTTGCTGGCTCGCAACTCGGAGGTGGTTCCTACGGTCGCATTGGCTGAGATGCAGCATGATCGGGTGGTCAGGCCAGCTCCAGTGGGCCCAATGGCTTTCACGGGGAATGCTTGGCTCCATGCAGCCGAAGAAGTGGAGAGAGGCTCTACACCAAGGGCTGCAGAGTATGAGATCGAGGTGAGAGATCGCACGTTGAGGGAAGTGGATCTGAGGTCCTTCTCTCAAAGTCAACCAGGCACTAGTGGTCACTTCGTGGATGAGGATCGTGACTTGGCTCGCCGGGACAGAAGGTTCGCCAGGTCGTCAAGTCAGCTCACGCCTGAGTTGTTCGCCAACATGGTGAAGAGCCGATGGTTCAACGAGACCACTGCCACGATCGAGGAGGTGGATCAGACCGAGGGAAGGCTCAGCCAAGTGACTACGCCGGTGCCAAGGTCTGAACCATATCAGTCACAGGCAGCCGTTCATGAGGAGCAGACGGTGGAGGGCTTTTTGCAGGCTCCTGCATCTCAGCCGACGGCACTGGCTCCAAAGCAGCCGTGATCGCGAGGTCCTTTTCTCGCATGGTAGCAGTTGTTGATCGGTTTAGATCTTTTCTTTTTGATTTCAACTTCACGTGGATCTAGGGAGGGACTGCGGAAAGTCGCTTTTGGTCAATGCTCCTTGGATCCTTGTGAGCAGGGCTGCAGATCGTGCAGATGACCCTGGACCGAGGGTTGGTGAAAAAGAGATGGCTGCGATCAGATCTTGTCACGTGATCGGCTTTCAAACTAGACGGATCTTGTTTGGTTCTTTTCAGGGGAGTCGATCACTGTTCATGTGTTGTAACGATGTCAGTTCGGTTAGGATGTGATCAACTTCCTTTTCGATCGAGTCGATGTCGTTCACTCACAAGCAGACATGCCAGCTCACTCATGGTCACGTTGTTTCATTTTCATTTGATGATCCTTTTTGAAAACGGAGGTCAACACCTCAGATCTGTTGGGAGAGCGGATGCCCAAGATCCCTGGCTATCGCTCCGGTAGCCCAGTTCGGCTCAGATGGATAGAGCTCTGAAGAAGTTCTTATCTTTTCCCGTTTTTGATCAGCCGTTCGTAGAAGCCATTTGCGATGTAGGTTTATCTAGATCTGAGTTTTGGATGGTCCTTGATTTGGATGAAGATTCTGGATCTAGAGTTTTTGACATGATACCAGCACTGCCCGGTTCAGAGAAGTCGAAGGCTCTTCTGGCATCCAGGCACGATCATATCATGATCCTGTTTGATATGGTTCAGAAGGGTAAGAAGACGGTCTTCAACAACCTCTTCACCGATCTGGGGTTCGGGGCAGGCTCAAGTGTGGTCGAACCCAAGGTCAAACCGCCGGGAGCGGTGGTGAAAGAAGTGTCAGATCAATTGGCCGTCAAGAGGCCCAACCCATATGGTTCATCTACCACGTGGGTGTCTCTGAAGGCTCAAGAGGACACTGAGAAGTCGAAGTGGGCAGCCAGGCTGCAGAAGATCGCGACGAAGGCAAACCTCGGGCTGCGGGCCTTCGGGATCAGCAATGGATGCTCCGGGACGAATGTCCCCAGAGGTCAAAGGCGTCATCGACAAGGTCTATACTGAACGGGGCAAAGAGCTCAAGGAGGCAGAACCAATGCCGTTTGAGATCGTAGCTGCTCTGGAGAGATTCGTGATCGAATGTTTCGACAAAGAAAGTGAGGCACTTGGGATCTTCACTTGGTGGGTGCTCATTCTGATCTTCGCATCCCCGCAGATGGGATGACGGTCGGCGCGTATCTCCGCAATCCTTGGAGTTCAACGATGACGCACTGCTCGGAATGGTGTGGCAGACGAAGGTCGACAGGAAGCGGAGAGGGACCAGGTTCGCCGTCCCCAACTGCTCGCTGTCAGGATCTCAGTGGCTGGAGATTGGGTGGCAGGTTCAAAGGTTTCTCAGATGATCGCGACTTTTTCATCTGGGATCTCAAGACGGCAAGTGACTTTGACACGTCACCGATCACCTATTCGAGGAGCCTGGCATGGCTCAAGTTTTGCGTGGTCCGAGCACTTGAGATCTCTGTCAAGAAGGGTCACCTGGACCCAGCAAAAGGCGACGATCTGTCGAAAGGGGTCCATAGCATCAGCTGGCACTGCATGAGGGTCACGTTGCTCGACGCCGCTGTGAAGAATCAGGTGGACACCAAGATCATTGGGCTCCAAGCAAACTGGAGAGACCCAGGTCCGATGGTCTTGAAGTACGCTCGTCAAAGGAAAGATCTCTCGGTGGCTATGGTGGCCAAAGATCTGAGAGAGACCTGGACTCCAGACGCAGATCGTTTCGAGGCAGACGATGATCCGGATGTCGTGGAACCTTCGGTAGCTGAATATGTTCTGAAGGATAACGTCTCAGAGAAAGCTCTTGCATCTTCAGACGTTAAGTTCCACATCATTAACAGAGCGATCAACTCTGAATTTTCTCTCTGCGGGAAGATCCCTCTCGGAGAGACTATTTCTTTCGGCACAGAGCCACCTGGTCCGATCTGTAAGCTGTGTGAGACGGCTCAGAATAGGGCCAATGGCTCTTGATCAGAGATATGATTTCGGAAAGGCAAAAAAGATATGCTTGCTCCGGAATTCGCAAGTGAGAAGTTGATGTCATGATCACTTGAGAGTAGATCTGAATTTTATAGGTAGCTCTCAAACATCGCATTCGCTTGCAGTTTTTCTTTTCAAATCAGATCCCTTTTTCCAGTAATGGTAGATCGCACTAAGTATGACAGTGAAGAGCTCACTCCAAAGANAAAAAGATATGCTTGCTCCGGAATTCGCAAGTGAGAAGTTGATGTCATGATCACTTGAGAGTAGATCTGAAATTTTATAGGTAGCTCTGAAACATCGCATTCGCTTGCAGTTTTTCTTTTCAAATCAGATCCCTTTTTCCAGTTATGGTAGATCGCACTAAGTATGACAGTGAAGAGCTCACTCCAAAGATCGGCCTGCGACAGATCTTCGGTCGGCTCATCTGAAATCTGAGCTATATGCAAGTCAGCTGCCAAAGCAGGGCTCTTGTCAGTCGAGATCTTTGCTATGCTGGGAGATTCTGCTAAAGCAGCTAAGGATCAGCTGCGAGTCCTCATCCCAGAGGATGAGTTGGGAGGAGATCAGCCGGAGAGAGATCTATCCTGTATGCAGCTCGCAGCAGTTTGGTTGGCATGCTCGGCCCTCCAAACACAGTTTGCTAGTCGCAGGGCTCGCATGGAAGAAGATCCATCGAAGATCCCAGAGATGGCTCAGGAAGACCATGCGGAGTTCAGGGCAAGGTTCGTGAGGCTGCATCCAGATGTAGTTCTGCTAGATGCTCGGGAGCCCCACAAGAAGTTCGTGGAGAAGGTCAGCCGTGACTACCTGGTCCACGGCATGGTTCCATACTATGCAGTGGCCGAGATCAGGACAAGAGCTGACACAATAGTTCAAAAGACAGGACTCACAAAGACAGCGGAGGATCTCCTGACGGTCTCAAAGGCGGATGAACCTGAGGCGGTCACTGATGCCAACACATTGATCCATCGGGTCCATGCCTTGTTCATGACTTTGGAATATCTGAACATTTGCCAATACAGCCGTAAGGAGGGTCCCCTGAAGTATATCCAGGAGCTGGAACAGTTCAGGGCTGACACCAGTAGTCTGCCAGTGCTCATGGCGGCAGACGCTTTGACCAGGAAGAAGCTCTACAGGTTGCAATCAGAGCAGAGATCAGTTCACCACCTTCTCCGAGGCGCTGACAGAGGTCATCAACAACCACAAATACTTGTGGAACGACGCTCGCACCAAAGCAGCGTTGGTTCCCGTGGAACGCAAGAGCTCAGGGAAGGAAGAAGGCCTGGGCGATCAATCCAGGCTGGAGTCACCTGAGAAGACATCATCACCAAGGTCGGAGAAGAGGAAGCGGCAGAGAGAGAGGACCAAAGCTCTGCTGAAGGAGGCAAAAGCAGCAAAGTCAGTGAAGAAGGATCACTTGAAGAATGAGGTCAAAGTGAACAAAGACAAGAGGATCCCAGACTCGGAGTGGAAGTCTATCTCGGAGGCATCCACTAAGGTCTCGGGTCAGAAGCGTTGCCACTACTACAACTCTTCGATGGGATGCTCTATGGGGGATAAGTGCAGGTTCAAACATGCATGCATGGTCTGCGGCTCAGCTCACCCTATGGTGGGCAACCACTGAAGGCGAGAAGGTCAACAGTCCTCGGATCGGTCGAGGGCAGCAGATGACACACCTGATGATCGGGTGAGGAAAGCTGCTCGACGTCCCTTCTGGGGATCTTTTGAACTGCCGCAGGGCAGACAGTTCTTCATAGAGATCTTTGCTGGAAAGGCAGTGCTCACACGGGCTATCGCTAAACAAGGGATCAACACCCTTCCACCGATTGAGATCGACACCAACGAGTTCGTTTCAGAGGCGGTCGACCTCACAGATGCAAAGGTCATGCAGCATGTCAAGAGGTTGATCGCTGAAGGATATGTTTGCTATATCCATTTCGGAACTCCGTGCTCGTCGTTCAGTCAGGCTCGGAAGGATGATGGAGGGCCGCCACCTTTGCGATCCCCGGATCACGTCACAGGTCTTCCGGGGTTATCTCAGAGAGATCAAGAGAAGGTGTCGCTCGGCAACTCTCTTCTGGCATTGTCGCTGGAGCTCATCTACCTTTGCCACCACCATGGTGTGGCGTGGTCGATTGAAAACCCGGCCACTTCGTTCATTTGGGACATGCCTGGTTCAAAACAGCTGCTGAAGGATATCCAAGTCTCAGTGGTCACCTTCGACATGTGCAGGTTTGGATCTGATCATTTCAAACCCACTACCATTTGGTCATCTTTTTGTTTGAGAGCTCTAGGGTTGCGCTGCGATAAGGCAGTTCGGCCCCACGAGCACGTGCCCTTGCACGGCACGATCATGGTCAATGGTAGGAAAGTGTTCAAGACTCGGCTAGCTCAAGTCTATCCATCTCAGCTGTGCGATCTTTGGGCGCAGCAGGTCAAGATCAGTGACCCATTGCTCCCCACATATGGACTGATCTGTCCGCCAGCTGAGAGAAAAAGACCGCTAGGGCAGCCAGTTCAGGGGAGAAAGCAAGATCAGCAGGATACCAACTTAAGAAATCTGTTCTACCTCCTTTAATACCATGAGATGGAACCAGGTCAAGCAGTTCAGTTTGCTCTGCAACTTTCTCATCCTTTTTCAGTCGCTTCCGCTTTGGAACCAGATCTTCAGGAAGCATTGGCTCTAGTGGCCACGAAGCCTAAGTGGATCTGCAGAAGCCACATGGCGGCGCTGGAATTTTGGGAGGCTCGTGCCCAGCCGCCACCGATCAGGAGTTGCAAAGCATCACAGATCCACACTTGAGACGGCTCTTAAGAGGAACTAGTGATGATCAACCGGTTCAGTTGGGCAGCTGCACTCATGTTGCTCTGTGGCGAGAACTTCTGGCAGCAGCTAAGGTCATTGATGTGCATCTTTTGGATGAGATCCGCCATGGATTCTCGATCATTGGACCAATTTCGAAGTCACACAGATGGGACATCTTGAACAATAAACCTTTGATCCAAGAGCAGGAGCTGCGAGACAGGGCCTGGGAGTTCTCTCAGAAGGTCCTGAAGAATATCTCAAAATGCGAGGTCACGGAGCACACGGAGAAGGTCTGGGAATCCACTATGGAAGATGTGGAAGAAGCGGTCTCGCTCGGGCCATTCTTCACGAGCTCTGAAGTCTCTTCAGTGGTGGGTGATCCTTGGATTCCGACACAGAGGTTCGAAGTGGTGCAGAAGAACAAGGTCAGAGGTGTAGATAGCGCCACGGTCAATGGCATTAATACTGCTTCATCGGTCTCTGAGAAGCTCGATTTACCCTCAACCGATGTCAATGTGTCAGCTCTGAGGTGGCTAAGATCTAATGTGATTGATCAGCCTATCTCAGGATGGGTCTTGGATGAGAGAAAAGCATACAGGCAGATAGCCATCAGACCAGATCACAGGAGATGGAGCGTCATAGCTCTTAGGCAGCCTTGCTCAGGAAGGACTGCATTCTTCGTCATGATCGGCCATTCCTTTGGGCTGGTATCCTCGGTCTACAACTACAACACGAGATCGGCGGCGATCACGGACATCCTGAGGAGGATCTTTGGGGTGGCTGCTTTCAACTTCTATGATGACAAGTACGGGTTCGAACCGAAGAGCACGGTCGAGTCCGCCTTCCAATGCGCTCAGAAGGTGCATTGGTGGTTGGGAGCACAGTTTGATGCGAAGAAGCTCCAGCTGTCATCCGCTCCCACCATACTTGGTGTGACGTACGATCTAGAGGGAATGAGGCTCTTGATCAAACAGAACTCCCACCGGGTCAGGCCGGCAAGTTGAGAGGCAAACTGATGTTCGGTGCATCTCAACTTTGGGGAAAAGTAGGGAGAGCCTTCCTGAGAGCTCTCTCAGAAAGACAGTACTCCAGCTTCTCTTCGGTCAAGGTCAACTCTGCCATTAACAGGTCCTTGAACGAGTGGAAGTTCCTTCTGGAAAGCGGCCCTCCAAGGCCGATCGACCTTGTTGAAAAGAAGCTGGTGGACGCTGTGATCTTCACAGATGGTTCCTTTCCAGATGGAAAAGAAGGAGCTCCAGTCAAGCCTTGGATAGGCGGAGTTCTGTTCATGAGGGGAAGGAGCCCCGTGCAGTTCGGTTGCGAAGTGGCACAGACTCTGATCGATGAGTGGATCCCGAGGAAATCACAGATCGCGATGGTCGAGCTCTTTGCTACGATCGTGGCACTAGAGACGTTCAAGCAAGAGCTGAAGGGATCCTCGGCACTTTTGTTCGTTGACTCTGAACCAGTTCAAGGCGCACTTGTGAAAGGCTACTCAGCTCGTGAAGACATGTGCGAGTTAGTATCAGTTTTCTGGAGGTGCGCATTGGCTCTAAGAGCTAACTTCTATATTGATAGAATTTCTACAGACGCCAACCCAGCGGATCACCCATCTAGAGATCGCATGGATGTAGGTAGGAAGTTGGGTTGGATAGAAGTCGAGCCAAAGTTTCCTTCTCTTCAGCGTGGGTTGTCAGAAACTTTTGGATCCTGATGTTTTATGTTGATGTTCCATCTGGTCTTTTGTCACTAGATGGTCGATCACTTCTTCTCATCGAGCCAGATCCCAGGCTCAATTTGAATTCT